>OZ026519.1:12930670-13150670 GCA_964019695.1 Loripinus fragilis | reverse complement strand
ACCGACACTCAGAGTTGATTGTTAAATACAATATTTGCTTAAAGATTCTTCTGCAACAAGGCATATCAGAACCTTAAATTTTGGCCATTTAGTTTATAAATTTAAAAGAATTGTTCGAAAGCCTAATTTTAGTGATCAATTTAAAAAGATTATTAAACGTTATAAAAGAGTGGGACACAACATCGATATCATGCGAAACTCTGTGTGCTCGGATGTGAACCCAATCACCGTTGATAGCTGTGGTTTCCTCCTTAATTACACGACGGTGGGTCAGGCCTTAGACTTAATGATGGCCCTGACATAAAGCTTTAATGGCCCTGACATAAAGCTTTAATCCGTTCGTTGGTGCCTGATGCTTGTCTTTGGCCGAGCCCAGCGTAGCTCAACTTGAGGTTTTCTTTAGCTCTCACTATCTGTGAGTCATGAGCCATTTTCTTTGTATCATCATAGTGTGTTAATTTGATTCGATTGTTTCTCTGTGATACATTGTATTAGTTAGGAAGCCTCCATGCGAGCTTAACAATTTTGTGTTTTAACAACAGAATCAAGGGCGAAGATTGAGCGCTAGTAAAATGCATTAAAGCCCCCGGTGGCTTAGGGTGCTGACCGTTCTAAGGCGGTGGTTCTGTTGTTGTTGATCTATTGTTTAATGTACTTCCCATTGTTTGTCGGAGTTCTGTATTTGTCTTTGTTTTGTTATGCATTACTTTGTGTTCATTCTAGTTTTGCAATCATCTTGAAGAGGAAGAGAAAGCTGGTTGCTTTGCTATCATTGTCCTAGAGGTGTATTGTTACTATAAATATTCTGTGGTTCTACCACATGGTGCCGTAGGTTAGTCTGCAGTGTGTGATTGCGTTATTTCCTGATCATGCTCACTTACATTTTGGAAAAAGAGATGGTCATGGACATGATGAGACACAATATTTGCCTTCACCGATGGATCATGCCAACCAAACCCAGGCCCATGTGAAGCAGGGGCAGTGTTGTGTTCACCTCATATTGATCCAGTCTCTCTGTAGAAGCCTGTATGCAAGCGGGGTCCATCCTTTTGGGAGAACTAGTGGCAGTGCAGATAGGGCTGTGCATAGGTATAAACATACCTCAAAACGCTTTTAATAACCTTCTATGACTCTTTTTCGAAACATTCTTGATGGGGATGTTCCTCGCTCCCCTTCCTATGGTGTATATATTTCTCAGCTTATTCGTTTTGCTAGAGTGTGTTCTAATGTTGATGACTTCAACAACAGAAACTTAATTTTAACTGTTAAGTTATTAAAACAAGGTTATAGATATCATAAGACTCGAAAAGCATTTTCTAAATTCTACCACAGACATTCAAAGTTAATTGTTAAATACAACATTGGGTTAAAAACTCTTCTGCAACAAGGCATATCAGAACCTATATTTTATGGTGATTTAGTTTATAAATTCAAACGAATTGTTGGAAACCCTAATTTTAGTGATCAATTCAAAAAGATTGTTAAACGTTATATAAAGCTTGGATTTAACTTGGATGTCATGTGACAGTCTGCATGCCTGGTTTTAAACTCAATCACGGTTTATAGCTATGATTTCCTCTTTGCTTGCATGACGGTGGGTCAGGCCTCAGACTCTATGAGGGCTCTGGCGTAAAGCTTTAATAGGTGGGTTGGTGCCTGATGCTTATCTGTAGCTGGATCCACCATGGCTCAACTTGAGGTTTCCTTTAGCTTTGACTATCTGTGAGTCATGAGCCCTTTTCTTTGTTTCATCATGGTGCGTTAATTTGATTAGAGTGTTTCTCCATGATGATACATTACATTAGTTAGAAGGCTTCCATGCGAGCTGAACATTTCTTGTACTTCAACAACAGCAAAATCTAGGGCGAAGAATTGGTGCCAGTAAAATGCATTTAAGCCCCCCCACCCCCTGTGGCTTAGGCTGCTCTCTGTTCTAAGGCGGTGGTTCTGTTGTTGTTGACTTTTTGTTTATTGTTACTCCCATTGTGGGAGTCTGTAATTGTTCTATGTTTTGTTGTACGTTACTTTACGTCCATTCTAGTATTGCAATCATCTTGGTGGGGAAGAGAGAGCTGGTTGCTTTGCTTAATTTGTCTTCCCGGTGTCTCGTGATGGTTGAGGGGCTCTTCGTCGCGGTGCCATGGGGTTGTCTGCGGTTTGTGATTGTGGTATTTCCTGATCATACTCACTTACTATTTTGGAAACCGGTACCTGACTATTTTAACATTTCAAACTCAAGGGGTTCATAATAGCAATTAATTATATATATATATATATATATATATTCATCTTTATTCTCAATTACCTATCAAAGAACTGCTATTTATTTATTTATTTATTTATTTATTTATTTATTTATTTATTTATTTTACTTATTTATCTTATTTATTTATGTGCTTATTTATTTATTTTCCATGTATTTTTCTTTGTTGATTTGCTTTAACTTAAATAATTTACAATTTGTTTGGTATTCATATGTAGTTGTACATGTATTCATTTGTATTTGTACATGTTTAGCCATGTTTTTTAGCCTTCGTGTATGTTTAAATTGCAGGGGAAGGGTCTTAACTAAGGTTGTGAGAACGTGTGACCCAACCCCATAGCTGTATAAAATTTGGCAATAAAATATTCTTAAACTTAAAACTGTAAAACTATGGTTTAATGACCATCTCGTTGAAAGAATAGTTGTGAATGGTTGGAAATCAAAGGAACAAATCTCAAAAGACTGGGCCTTACGCAATGCCTGTTGCACTTTAATACCAGGCAGGTTACATGTACGCTAGTTCTCTAATGAGGATGAATTATTAACAAACCAGTACTAGATTAATTCATGCTGAAATCAACCATAAACACTGTTTTGTTTTATATTTTTTTTATTTCAAAGCATTGGCTATTAACGATATGAAGATTATTTGTTGTTTTGAATAACAAATTTGCACCAAGATATAGCACTTATCATTTCAACTAAATGTGTTAATGATCCCAAGTGCTCGTTCAATACAGAAAGTCTGGATCAAAAGCACTCGTTCATTTTACTGTCAAATGCCCGTTCATATGATGTAAATAGGTGGCATGACAAGTCGTTACATATTATTCCAGTTAACATTTCTTCAGCAACTTTTATTCAAGAATAAACATTATATGTTATTGTAGAAAAAGAACGTAGAAACTTTATTGTTATGCTATATTTCATTCCATCTTTACACAATGACCTCATTGAAATGAAGCGTAAATAGACTGATCAGTGTCATTATTTTAAGAGAACGATCACAAATATCAGCTTTAATATTACCAATTTACAGGAAAAAATATCTTGGTACTTACGTAATTATGGATAAATTCAAGACATACATGTAAACGGCTGCTGTACGTGTTGTCATATTTATGTACCCTGTGTTTTCTTTTGAGAGCAAGTGACTGATCATCCAATGTACAACATCGCAAGTGACATAACTTTCCGTTCACTCGCAATTGTCTGATGACTTCTGCTCCCTGGGTGTGGGAATAGATCAGAAGAGATAGCAGGGTTGTCCTTAAATATACTGGATAATTTTATGAAATCGATCCCTTTGTTGACAAATTGAATTTTGATAAATTTTCTAGTGTGATTAATTTCTGAATCAAAATAGGGACCAAGAGCATGTTGAATACAATACCTAGTAAGAAGTGCTGCATAGTTAGTGAGCTCTATTATAGAATTTATTAGCCTCAATATCCAAATTACGAAGTGAAGAGGTAGAAAAGGTTACTAAACTTGAAAGTACTATATATGGCGTCCTGATTGTTTTAAAGTGATAGTTAAATCAGAAAGTGATAATACATTTCTGTTTTTTTTTTTTTTTTTTTTTTTTTTTTTGCGTTTGAGTTTAATATAAGATAAGATTTGCGGTGCCATGGGGTTGTCTGCGGTATGTGATTGTGGTATTTCCTGATCATACTCACTTACTATTTTTGGGAGGAAATGTTGTTTAGAGGATTTCAAGATTGCTGTCACTGTGGTCATCTTTGATAACGTAATAAAGCAATTATAGCAACTATGAATCTCCATGTTGTCTTGATACCTTTACCAAAGTTTCAGTACATTTAGTTCAGAAGGAGATATTTCAAGATGACCACAATGGTGGCCATTTTAAATATTTGAACTGAACGATTTTAGCACTTCTCAATATCAATGTTGCCATGATGCTCAGTTCAAGCTGGCCTCTGTGCGGCTCAATACTATGTATGGGCTGCGGGCTAGAGAATTTTTAAAATTTGTATTATTCCATGCTTTACTAAAAATAGTAACAAAATGCTTCGTTACCCGGGCTGATACTGCTTGTGATTCCAAACCCATAATGGCCCGCTCACGTGAACCCATATCGGCCCTCACGTGAACCCACATCAGCCCTCCCGTGCACCCATATCGGCCCTTGGCTGCCCCCTCACCGTCATAAATGACGTCATTCACGTCGCCGCGACGTGCAGACCCGCGCGTTTAAGCATGTAATAAACATTTAAAACGTGGCCGCCGCCGCCGTGTTACCAGGCATATCGGCCCTCACTCCGTATTTGCCTTCGGGCCTAAAGGCCCTCAGGCAAATATGGAGACACCGGGCCAATATGCCTGGTAACGCAGGGGTGGCCATGTATTAATCTCTAAACATTAACCATTTACACCCCGTCTACAAATACTTCCCTATCGTTTAACATATTGGTCCTTTGCAAAGTTCCTACATGATTACCAAGTGTTTTTTTTTTCAAATTCATTAATGGACGTATTTAAAATTTTAGCTGATAACACTTTTATCAAATTATTTGAAAATTGTCTCATTAAATTTCATTTGCCAATAACTAACCTTCCACAGAGCCAAGCAACTGACTTGTGAAATTGTTTCATATATATTTCTTGAGGTGATTCCTATTTGATAATAAGTTTGTTTTGCAGTCGACATGAACAGACAAACAAGACAGTATTGCTAAGAAATTAAATGAGAAGGTAAAAAATGTTTCTTTCGAAAATCCTTTTTTAGCTAATCACACCTTTTTGGGGACCAGCTATGAAGTCAATCACGGTAGTAGCAGCACTTCGGTCTGCCAGTGACCTATTTAAGATATACGTCATTGGGTCTGCACAGAAAAAGAAGGAATAAAGTAGTAGTAGTAGTAGTAGTAGTAGTAGTAGTAGTAGTAGTAGTAGTAGTAGTAGTAGTAGTAGTAGTAGTAGTAGTAGTAGTAGTAGTAGTAGTAGTAGGAGTAGTAGTAGGAGTAGTAGTAGTAGTAGTAGCAGCAGCAGCAGCAACAGCAGCAGCAGCATTAGTAGTAGTAGTAGTAGTAGTAGTAGTAGTAGTAGTAGTAGTAGTAGTAGTAGTAGTAGTAGTAGTAGTAGTAGTAGTAGTAGTAGTAGTAGTAGTAGTAGTAGTAGTAGTGGTGGTGGTGGTAGTAGTAGTAGTAGTAGTAGTAGTAGTAGTAGTAGTAGTAGTAGTAGTAGTAGTAGTAGTAGAAGTAGTAGTAGTAGTAGTAGTAGTAGTAGTAGTAGTAGTAGTAGTAGTAGTAGTAGTAGTAGTAGTAGTAGTAGTAGTAGTAGTAGTAGTAGACTACTACATGTAGTAGTTGACTAGAAGTAGTACTGTAGTAGTAGTAGTAGAAGTAGTAGTAGTAGTAGTAGTAGTAGTAGTAGTAGTAGTAGTAGTAGTAGTAGTAGTAGTAGTAGTAGTAGTAGTAGTAGTAGTAGAAGTAGTAGTAGTAGTAGTAGTAGTAGTAGTAGTAGTAGTAGTAGTAGTAGTAGTAGTAGCAGCAGCAGCAGCAGCAGCAGCAGTAGTAGTAGAAGTAGTAGTAGTAGTAGTAGTAGTAGTAGTAGTAGTAGTAGAAGTAGTAGTAGTAGTAGTAGTAGTAGTAGCAGCAGCATTAGTAGTAGTAGTAGTTGTAGTAGTAGTAGTAGTAGTAGTAGTAGTAGTAGTAGTAGTAGTAGTAGTAGTAGTGGTGGTGGTGGTGGTGGTGGTGGTGGTAGTAGTAGTAGTAGTAGTAGTAGTAGTAGTAGTAGTAGTAGTAGTAGTAGTAGTAGTAGTAGTAGTAGACTACTACATGTAGTAGTTGACTAGCAGTAGTACTGTAGTAGTAGTAGAAGTAGTAGTAGTAGTAGTAGTAGTAGTAGTAGTAGTAGTAGTAGTAGTAGTAGTAGTAGTAGTAGTAGTAGTAGTAGTAGTAGTAGTAGTAGTAGAAGTAGTAGTAGTAGTAGTAGTAGTAGTAGTAGTAGTAGAAGTAGTAGTAGTAGTAGTAGTAGTAGTAGTAGTAGTAGTAGTAGAGGTAGTCGTTGTAGTTGTAGTAGTAATAAATAAAATAATAATAATAATAATAATAATAATAATAATAATAATAATAATAATAATAATAATAATAATAATAATAATAATAATGATAATAATAATAATAATGATAATAATAATAATAGTCTCAAAACTATTTTGTATCTATTTTTTTCAAGAAACTATTACTTGTAAATATTCGTGCCGCGATTTCGTCTAATACTAGAAGCTGCTCTGAAAAATAATCTTCTCAGTGGAAGCTGATAATAAACTGTAAAAGCGACAAAACAACAGCATGATATGCCATTCCCGCACCTGCCAACGATGAATTTTGTAGTGGACAATAATGATCTGCCTGAAGATGACGTTATTCTCTACTCTGTGCTGTATTCCAGTGTCACTCTTGTGTTCGCAATGGCAGTCTTGTCAAAATTCTTGACAAATGAACTTCGCTTTGGTCTGCGATCAATTTTAAGTCTAGTCGTTCTATTTTTAGGGGAACCGTTATGTCAGTTTATGATAAAGGGACCAGGTGGGGTTGCAGGATTCGCCATAGGTTGCTTACTGGTTTATTCCGTGTTGCCAGCCAGTCATCTACCAGTAGGAAATAAAGCCGTTCTCATCACAGGTAAGAGTCTTTTTTCCTTTATATAACAGCGCTTGCACTAGTGGGCATTTTGACGTCCGGAATTGGCTTCTGTACGCCTAAGGTCAGATATTCTTACTGTACAGTTCTCTGACTTCCCCATAAAATCTCATACGTCTGTTGGCAACAGCCGTGACGAGCGCATCGGTACTGAGAATTTGGGCATTTGATCTCTTAGCTTACTCCAGAAAGTCTTTTTTTTCTTTTTCTTTCTAATTATCTTCTTTAGATATAACATACATGAGCATTACACCAGGGAGTGCCAATTTGGAAATTTTGATAAGATAAAAAACAAAAACAACACAAAACAACACAAAAAAAACACAAAAACTTTTGGCTGAATTTTTGTTTAATTAAGGAAAGCCATAAACTCCTCTGTGGACTGGGTATTTGCCACTGAAGGAGGCAGACTATTCCAATGTGGAATAGTTCGGGGGAAAAAGGAATTCTTCAGGGCATCACTGTATGTCTGGTGTCTGCTGTATTGAGCACTGTGTGATGACCTGGTAGTTTTCCATAAATTAGGCCTATGACTTCCAAATCTCAAAGATTGGAAGTCATTACTTCATGTTTCAAAAAGTTAGTGCAAGCTGCAGCACTGTTTTTGGCCCTTGTTTGAAAAAAGGACCATCGCTATGGACAAGCAATGAAGACAGTGAGCAAAGTGTTTTGCAAACCCGACAGTGCAGTCCCTTTTTAACATCCCAGCGTTCCAGATGTCCCATGTCCTCAAAGTACTTATGTATTATGGGACAGTGTCGTATATGATGAAAACATTCAGAAACAAATGCAAACGTTTATTGGACCTTGTCCTGAACCCTACTGGGCCACGTAGCGCAGTCGGTAACGTGTCTGGCAACAGATACTAGTCTGACTGCAGATCCAGTGGTCGCGAGTTTGATCACGGCCCGGTCCCATACTTTCGTGGAGATTGAATTTGAAATAATTTCTACGGCCATTCTCCTCCCTTCTGCTGAATCATTCAAGAAGGATTGTTGTCAGTTGAAGGTGAAAGTATGTGCACAAAGTACTGGTTAACTGCTTGTTCAAGCAAGACTAGGGTGGTTAGGTGAACTGACCGTCCCGCCATGACCATAGCTTTTGACTTGGGAGGTAAAGCATCAAAGCAAACAAACAAAACAAACAAATGACCTGAACTCCCTTTTTTACTAAGTGAGACTTCTCCGAGTGCATCGATATAGTGTTGATCTTTTTAGCTCACCTGAGCCGAAGACTCATGGGTGAGCTAATAGTATACATCAGTCACTCCCTCGTCCGTCTGTCGTCCGTCCGTCCACAATTTCAAACATCTCCTCTGAAACCACTGGGCCAATTAAGTTCAAATTTCATATTGAGACTCCTTAGGAGATGCGGGAACGAAAGTTTGTTCAAATGGTCCTGGTCTCATGACCATGATGGCCGCCACACCCATATATGGTAAAAACCCTTGAAAATCTTCTTCTCCAGAACCAGAAGGCTGGTGACCTTAAGACTTGGTATGTAGCATTGGGGTTGTGGGGCCTACCAAGTTTGTTCAAATGATGTTCCTAGGTTGACCTTGACCTACTTAACTTCAAGGTCAAATTTGCTTTCTAATGCGTTTAAATGGGAAAAATTCTGAAAACTTTATTTATTTTAAAACTGTGGAAGCCTTAGTCATTATTCTCACTTGATATGTTTAACCTAATGAGACAATGGCTATAAATAAGTTCCAAAGGTCAAGGTTAACCTTTCAGCTTAGGTCGCTCATATTGGAGTCCAATTAATATATTAAAACAGTTTTCACACAAACCATTGGCTTAATTGAACTAAAATTTCATGTGAAGACTCCTTATGATAAGTTAGCCAAAATTTATGCAAAATATTTTGGTCACATGGCCAAGATGACTGCCACACCCATATATGGTAAAAGCTATTTTAAAAGCTTCTCCAGAACCAGAAGGCCTGTGATATTGGGACTTGGTACGTAGCATTGGAGATGTGGGGCCTACCAAGTTTGTTCAAATGATGATCCTAAGTTGACCTTGACCTACTTAACATCAAGGTCAAATTTGCTTCCTGATGCATTTTGATAGGAATTTTTTCGAAAAGTTGATTTTTTGAATACTGTTGAAGCCAACGTCATTATTCTCATTTGATATGTTAAACCTAAGGAGACCATCGCTATAAATAAGTTTCAAAGGTCAGGCCACCACACCCATTTATGGTAAAAACCCTTTAAATATCTTATTCTCTGGAACAAATGGCCTTGGGACTTGGTATATAGCACTGGGGATGTGGTCTTTACCAGGTTTGCACAAATGATGAATCTAGCTTGACCTTGACCTACTTTATATCAATGTCAAATTTGATTCCTAATGCATTTATATGGGAAAAATCTTTAAATGTTCAGTTTTCTATAATAGTTACTGTTTAAGTCAAAATCATAATACTTTGGAGAAATGTTTAAACTAATGGGACAATGGTTTTATATATAAGTACAAAATTCAAGCTGACGGTGACCTGTGACCTTTTATCAAATGCCACTCATTTGGACTGCCAAATACCTATCTAAACATTGGTTTCTCAGAAATTACTGGGCTGTTTGATGGAGTATCCATTAGATTGTTTTAGGTCACTTGAGCAAAATGGCTGCAACCCCCATGCATATATGGTAAAACAAAATATGTTTTATTATAAGCCGTAGTTGACCTTGACCTATTTAACATTATTAAAGAGATCAAGTGAGCGCCTCAGGACCCTCAGGTCCTCTAGTTTCATAGTCTGGTACTTCCCGAATATTGGGTTCTGACGGAAAGCAGAATACTGCTTAAGCTTGAGCTAGGGGGCGTGAGAATTGTTGCACTTTCCATTTGTTCTCATGTACAGACTGAATAGAACTGAGTCAGCTGTTTTCTAATATTGTAGATTCTCTCTATTTCTAAAGGATCCAGACTGTTTTTCCAGATTATTTGGAAATTTTATGTGTCTAATGGCGCAAAAATGCAGCCTTGGCAGAACACTGGGGTCCATAGGAATGGACCATGTTATAAAAGAATCATCCCTACTGAAAAAGTCGCTGAAATTTCAGTGAAATTTCACTGAAATGTCAGTGTTTTTCACTGAAGCCCAAAATTTCACAGAAATTTCAATGAAATTTCAGTTACCCCTCTTCTAACATTAAAATTTCAGTGAAATTTCACTGATATTACAGTGGGCACAGAAATTTCTTTGAAATTTCAGTGTAATTTCAATGAACTTTATGAATAATTTAAAGTCTGTTGAAATTATGTTTTCTGTCAGAAGTTGATCATCACATTATATAATTATCTGAAATTTTGAAGGTCAAACAATTTTAATTGTACACAATTTGCTTTTCCAAACATGTGCTTTTATAGATATTTACAATCTGTATGTATTCAAGCAATTTTGAATGAATGTGTTTATGCTATTCAAATTATCTTAATACCTGAAGCTGTTACTTATATGTGTAAAATTTCTTAAAATAACATTATATATTTACTATAAATGCTTAGGGGAAATTAATTAAGATAAAGAAAGGAGGACATGCAAGACAATCTTTGTCATTTTTTTAAAAAAATAAATTTTAATTATATCAAGCAACATCACTAGATTAAGCAGCATCATTACTATAAAACAGTAACATTAAAATCACTGAATTTTCTGTAAAGTTTCACTGAAATTTGGATCAAATTTCACTGAAATTTCAGTTAAATTTCATGTCATGTGACTTGATGATGTCATGACCACATGGATGATGGGACAAAATATGGCTGCCAGAAATGGAGGGATTTTAAAGTCTCTGTTAAAAATAGTTGTAAGGCAGTTTCTAGATGACAAACATGGTAGTAAGTTAGCTGCCACCGTGACTATAGACCAGAAATTCAGTTTCAAATGTTTTCATAGTAAATTGTTATTAGAGTTGATGTTTTTTCTAAAGAAAATGTAAGACAATGTTTTGAAATGGGTGGGGTAAAAGGTAGGCATTTGACAATGAGAAAATGGCACAGCTTATTGTAAATGTTTACATTCATAAGACATAATTATGGACATAGTTTACAAATGTAAGTATTGTATCTGAGTTTTTGCAATAAATGTTGTTTATTTTTCATTGCAAATAGTTCTTGCTTATTTATTTTTTTGTCATTAGGATCCTGGGGATTATGAATTATTTCAGTGAAATTTCACTGACATTTCACTGAAATATCCGTGAAAGAATTCTCCAACATTTCAGTGAAATATCACTGAAATTTCAGTGAAATAATTCTCCAACATTTCAGTGAAATGTCACTGAAATTTCAGAGAAATATCACAGAAATTTCAGTGAAATGTCACTGAAATTTCTGTGATATTTCACTGAAATTCGATGAAATGTTGGAGAATTATTTCACTGATATTTCTGTGAAATTTCTGTGATATTTCACTGAAATTTCAGTGATTATTTTCAGTAGGGATGTTATAAAGGGACAATTTTACAAAGGAATTAAAGGAAAATGACTATGGTCATATTCCTATAAAATCTTTGTAAAGTTCCATGGTAAAAAAATTTGGGGGCCATTTGACTGTGTTATGTCCAAATCTGTATTACATTGAGGTCAATCGGAACTGCCTCGGCCAATTCCGCGAAATTCCGTGGAATCAGACCACGGATGTACATCGGAGATCTACTTTCATAACGTGGGTGATAACATGATGCTGGCATTATATAACATGACGCTGACGTCACAGAAACCATGTTAACACAATAACAAGTGTGAATGCAGCAAAACAAACGGCTTAAATGAAGTTTCTGTTTTTTTCAATAAAATATCGCTATAGCGGTATTTTATTGAAAAAACATAAACTTCATTTATTCTAGGGATTAACTTTTTGGATAATCAGAATAGTCAGTTTTAATAGAGCTGAACCCACAGGCTACAGAACTAATTTTCCATACGCCAGTTTGGGCTAACAAAATGGAGCTTTTTGGTACATAGTACTACGCGTTTTACTCCTTACATACACCCGAGCCATGATTCGATTCTCGAATTGTGGCAGACTTTCCCAAATGACAATGAGGTATGTTATAAAGGCACTGCACTGTACATGTATATCAAGTTTAGAATTTCACTATTAATTACAGGCTGTGATAGTGGTTTTGGTAATGCCCTGGTGAAGAAGTTAGACAGTATTGGGATGAACGTATTTGCTGGATGTCTTGATAAGGACGGTGTTGGTGCTATAGGATTAAAAAATTCATGTTCAGATAGGTATACCTTTTTCAGAGTATGCAGAAAAGTATATAGATATAGTGTCTACTGTTATGGGCTCCAAAAATTATCAGATCTATATTAATTAGGCACCAAAAGGACTTTCTTTTCTTTTTGGCATTTAAATCAAATTTTCTAATTTTTTGATTCATCAAACTTAATGATCTAAATCCAGTAAAACATGTCTTAAGCAGTCACTCAAAAAATATGTTTTCAAGGCTGATAATCGCTTAATGCAGGCTGAATGTATTGCACTGGAGCATTCTGCAGAACTTTCAACATGCACTAAGCTACCACTTAAAGACCATTTTGAATGTCTGCTTAAGACAGGTTTCACTGTAATTTGCGACACAAAACCCTTATACGTTCTTAGGATGGCTATATAGCTTTGATTTCCAGCTCACATTTTCTACCCTTAAATACAACACTGTACTTAGTTGAACCAGGATATGCTCTTGAGGTGTATTGATAAAATACCTGCTGTGGGTGTTTACCATTCAATTATAAAAATAAAATTTCCACAGTGCATGAGCCTTATAGAAGTAAAAGAAATAATAAATTCACTGTTAGCTTGCAGTTGTATTGTTTGGCAAATCAGGCATTTAAGTATACATAATAGAGCCATAAGGCCCATAACATGACAAAACCAACAAAATAAGTGTGCCCAGCGAGGACTCAGATCAGCCTTCATGGTGAATGAGTTACTGAGGACCCAGGCTTTCTTCATGGGGACAGCGAAAACTCTAATCAGACTGAGCTGGTACCTGAGTCTTCTCGTGATGCACAGTTAGATTGTTGTTTTTCTCATGTCTCGCTGCATTGCCTATAACCATTCTACTGAACATGGATATCTCCATTTTAAAACAGTGTAGATCCTGATCAGCTGGCTTCTAAGAAGCCAGCTGATCTGGATCTACTCTGTTGTGCAATGCCATGCGGAGATCCACTTTTACATGTATGAAAAGAATTCATCGTTTATCTGAACTGTCAGTGGTAAACAGACATGAGTGGATCATTATTTACCTCAGCAAGACTAGGGTTTATATTAAAAAGCACAATGCAGTAAGAAATTTTATTAGCAGCTAGTTTGTTTGAAACTGCACCTCATTGGTCCTCATTGGGGACAGATTTTATTACACTCGTACTTGGCCATTATGCTCATTAATTCTGTATGCTAAACCCTTTTGCATTCCGCATTATGCCTAATAGCCAATGTTTATAGAGTATAGAACTTGTTATAGAAGTAGGGTACCAACAATATATGGCAAATACTTTACCTGTATGTAGTCATGGCCCTTTCTGTACCAGAAAGCCAAAAGAGGGTATTTACAGAACAGTATTGTAGATCCAGATAATGAAATGCCTCATTACTTGAACAATAAAGGTCATAATTTTCATGTATTTATGTACAATTACATGCATACAGCCATACATGTGGTTGTATAACATAATTTAGTTTTAGTGGGGTTGCAAAGCTGTGCATTACCTGTGCAATGCACAGCTTCTAAAAGCCAGCTCAGTGCAATGTCTTATGTATTCTTGAACCTTTGTGTGAATGAAAAACAGTCCAGGCTGCAGAGCCTGACCATGATGGGATGATGAAACAGGCCTCCAAATAAGAGTGCGTAATAAAAATGTTTCAACCAAAACATATGTTGTGGGTACTCTAAGAAACGTCTCTACGAGACGCTTCTTTTAAGCGACCAGAACAAATGTTAAAATTGATGGATAAGAAAAAAAATCTAAATTATTTCACTCCAAAATTTTGTTATGAAAAAATGTATTAATTTTTGTATGTTCCAGGGTTCATATTTTACAGTTAGATATCACAAATTTGAAAGAGATAGAAGCAGCAAGTGCTTATGTTGCTGAGAGTGTTGGGGATGATGGTAAGTTGGATTAAGTTGAGGGGGGGGGGGGTGAGGGGGTGCCACCAATCTACAGTTGACTTACCTTTATATGAAGTTGTCTGTTTTTTTTTGGCGTTCTGTAAACATTATATGGCCAAGCAATTTTTTTTTCTTTCCACACAAATCAATTGTTGTAGCCACTAAAAACAACAGTATCATTATAGCCCTGCTTTGAAAAAGTGGGGCTATACTGGATCTGGATTGTTTCAACATTCCGTCCGCCTGTCCCCACGTCATTGCCTCCGTCTGTCATAATTTTGTTTCCGCTCAATATCTTGAGAACAAATTGACAGAATTTTACCAAATTTTGTATATGCATAATAAAAGCAGCTTTGATACTGACAAGATGGAGTTTGGGATTGTTTCACATCATTTTCCCCACATTTATGACAGAGTTATGGCCCTGAATTATATGATGTCAGAATTTGGTTACTGCTTAATATCTTGAGAACAATTTGGTAGAATTTGACCAAATTTTGTATGTGCATTGATATTGACAAGATCTAGCATGGGATTGTTACCTGTCATTTTTCTGCAAATTTGTAAAGGAGTTCTGGCCCTTGAATTATGTCAGATTTTCATACAGTGTAAACAGTATTTTATTCAAATATAAATTAAGATACAAACATTTTATATACACAATACATTACATTTGAGGAAGCGCAGTGGCTCATTGGTAGAGTGCTTGACTCGAGACCAAGGGGCTGCGGGTTCGAGCCTCACGGGCGTCACTGCGTTGTGGTCCTTGAGGAAGACACATTTATCCTTGCTTAGTACTGGGTCAATCCAGGAAGACCCGTCCCTGTTTAATTGAAAGATTGTTGATGGGACGTAAAGAATCAAATCAAACAAACAAACAAACATTACATTTGAAAGGGATACAGAAATAAGTCCCAGACTTACTTCTTAAAATTCAAACTCATTTTGTAATGCTTTGGAAGTTTGTGTTAGCATACAAGTAAATCCTGTGATATTCAAGTAAGACATGTCATTTGCAAAAGTTTTCAAATGCCCCACAACATGGTAATATGTAGTTATATTAGCATGTAAAGTGCCTAATCCAATTTGCAGCAGCTGACATTTTCAGATATAAAGCAAAAAACAAATAAGGTTTCTATGAGATTTATTCTCATGAAATTTCAAGCCTTTAATAACCTGTTATCTGCTGTGGTCATGATTTGTGCTTTAAGGGTTAACTCTTTTCATTCTGGATACTGGTAAACAGGTACTTTAGAAAACAGTTATGACCCAGATGAAAGGCCGCACAAGGCAGCATTTCATCTGGGTCTTCACTATTTGCTTAAAGATAAAACGATCTTCAGGTACAGAAACACATCACTTCATAGAAATTTTGACCAGAAACCCCTTAAAATATAAAATGGACAATTCCATACTTATTCTATCAATATGTTTGGGATAATCCATCAGAATGAAAAGGGTAAAAATAACTGATTTATTACAGGTTTATGGGGTCTAGTCAATAATGCTGGTGTGTGCTATTTCGCTGAGTTGGAGATGACATCCGACAAGCTGTTGAAAAAGGTCTTAGATATAAATTTATTTGGTGCTGTGAGAATAACTAAGTCATTGCTGCCGTTGATACGAAAAGCCAAAGGAAGAATTGTGAATGTGTCAAGTTTATTGGGTAATACTGTAATACTGAATTGGATAATGTTATAAAATACTAAGTGAGTATGATCAGGAAATGCCACAATCACAGACTAATATTTACATTTTTGAAGCAATCCTTTAATGAATCTTTAGATTTTTGCAACCGTTCATAGCCTCATGAACTGCACACATTTGATTGACAGCTGCCAAACTCACTTGTCCGCGCAATACGCTTCAAACATCAAACTCATTCTCCAGAAGTGATACTGGTGTTGCGATTGACAGCGAGCCACACCCGAGTCGCCTGTGCAAAACAGGCCTCATCTTTGCTCCATTTGCTGTCCCTGCTCAAGCTGGCTGTTCAGCATTTCCATTTTACACTCTGACTAAACCTTTAATACAATTATATTTTAAATACAAAACTGTTTAATTCCTAAAATAAAAACATTTTTTTTATTTTAGATATTTATAATAAAATGTAAATATAAGTAATAAATTCAATTTTTGGAATGTTCATGGAATCCTGAATACTTAGAGTCTCTTGCAAAGTTAACGTGAAGCCTTCACAATAACTTTGCAAGAGACCCAAAGTATTCAGGATTCCATGAACAGAAGAGCTTCACGTTAACTTTGCAAGAGACCCGAAGTATTCATGATTCCATGAACAGAAGAGCTTCACATTAACTTTGCAAGAGACCCGAAGTATTCATTATTCATAAATCCATTAACAGAAGAGGGCCTCTCATTAACGTTGCAAGAGACCCGATGTATTCATGATTTCATTAACAGAAGAGTGCTTCACATTAATTTTGCAAGAGACCCTAAGTATTCATGATTCCATGAACAGAAGAGGGCTTCACATTAATTTTGCAAGAGACCCGAAGTATTAATGATTCCATGAACAGAAGAGCTTCAGGTTAACTGTGCAAGATACCCGAAGTATTCATGATTCCATTAACAGAAGAGCTTCACATTAACTTTGCAAGAGACCCGAAGTATTCATGATTCCATGAACATTCCAAAACTTGAAGAGACCCAAAGTATTCATGATTCCATGAACATTCCAAAAATTGAATTCATTTCTTAGCAAACCAACCCATGGAACCACGAGGTAAAGACACTGAACACTAACAGCCACACAACAGCAAGTTCACAATTGAGCCTTGATGTGACAAAGCCTGTCTTTGGGGTTTCTGACAAAGTGAGACTCAAAACCAGCCTCATCAACTACGGAGACTAGCTAGAAAATTGAGATTTCACCTGTAGCAAGTTTAGATATGAAACATTCCAAAAAACAAATAAAAAAGGCACTGATCATTGATCAGTCTGCGTGGATGTGCAGACTGGTCTGCTCATTTGTTGTTCGCAAACTTTAAAGGCTTATTATAGCCCCGCTTTGAAAAAGGGTGGCTATATAGGGTTTTGGTTGTCTGTCATTCCGTTCATTGGTACGTCCGTCCGTCCGTCCATTTGTCCGTCATAATATTTTCGTTTCCCCTCAATATCTTCAGAACTCTTTTATAGAATTTATCCAAATTTTGTATGTGCATTGATATTGACATGATCTAGCTTGGGATTGTTACACATCGTTTTTCCCAAATTTGTACCAGAGTTATGGCCCTTTATTTACGCCAAAATTTCATTTCCGCTCAATATCTCGAGAACTACCGGACATATTTTCACCAAATTTTATATATGCATTGATATTGACAAGATCTAGCTTGAGATTGTTACATGTCTTTTTTTTGAAATTGGTACCAGAGTAATGTCCCTTTATTTACGCTGAAATTGCGTTTCCGCTCAATATCTTGAGACTCAATGGGTAGAACTTCACCAAATTTTATATATGCATTCATATTGACAAGATCTAGCTTAGGATTGTTACACAATATTATTTTGGAAACCAAATTGCAAATTACCAAGTATCAAACTTCGGGATTAATTCTGATATAATTTTTCATCAGAAATAAACTAAAATATTGCAGTTGGTGGGTTTAATGCACCATTTCGATGGAGACATCTTATCTTTTGAATCTATTTTATTGCGTGTTGATTTCAGGAAGAATCTCATTGGAAGGACATGGTGCATATGGAATGTCAAAGCATGCTCTCGTAGCTTATTCTGACACTCTTAGACAAGAAATGAAAAAATGGGATGTCAAAGTATCCATTATAGAACCAACAGGATATTCAACAGGTAGTGGAAATGAGCCATTTTATGTAATAATTATTGGCCCAGATACGCAAAACATTTAGCTTGAGATTTTGTGAACATTTTCTTATGTATTTTGACATGTTGTTTGACATATATCTCGGCTAGGGGTCTTGCTGAAATAAAAACCTGAAGCCTTATCCATCAGATTAAACATTTGTTTTGGTGTTCAAAAGAACCGTCTCAATGAGACGGTTCTTTTGAATATCCACAACATATGTTTAGTTGAGAAACAACATATGTTTTTGTTGAGAAATAAAAAAGAGTAATCCTTATTATCATATGACAATGCGTCTGAGAGTGAAATAATGCCATGCATTAAAATTGATAAACCGCTAGTGGTTTACAGATTTTCCGGAAACATTATGAAATGTGGCTTTTAACATCACGCATATGGCAAAACCCTAGTGTTTTCACGCCAAAAATATGATTTCAGAATAAATTTAATGTTATATGATAAATAGAATCTAACATTCATGCTCCTGTATTATTGAATTTATTAAACTCGTGGCGAGAAAGAGATAAAATCCTCGACAAGCCTCACATTTGATCTCTTTTCCTCAACTAGTTTAATAAATTCAATAAAACATGAGCCTCTATATAACACACGTATCTGAAGGCCTGTCATGAGATTATGGTACTTATCCCATAGGCTTAAAGTAGCTCTTGAAATATGCATAAGCTTTCACCCATTAGAGGTCAAATATTTGGTCTGAGCTACTCTTTACTATGTATATCATCAGCAAATGCTTGGATGAGGCCCTTAACTGCTTGCCAATGTGATAAGTACAAAATTCTCATGAACTGGCTAAAATGTTCCTACCCTTGCATGTCCAAAGTTTGTCTAGATCTATCCAACAATGTACCAGAGCAAGCTCATTTGATATTGGATGTATATTTCAGAGGAGAAAGTGAAGTTTAGATGAGTCTATACAGTGTCACAAGGTCCCGAGGTTATAAAACTTTTTCATGCTCGACTCAACTGAGCACGAAATTTCAACTGCTCTTAAAAACTAAAATACAGACAAATAAAGAAGTTTCTTGCTCTTAGTCTCTCAGATGTTTTATTTATCATACTAATTAATGTTGAAATGCCAACAATTGTTGGCATTTTAACATTTATGAGCAGGATAAATTTTGTGCTCAGCTGAGTTGAGTAAAACCTCGGGCCAGGCATTTCACACCTCGCCTTCACAATGCATAGGTCTAAGTTAACAAATCACCTGGACATAGATTTGTGAATATTTTCTGATAAAAAAATTCTGTAAGCACATGATTGTCCCTTTTCCATTTTAACTGCTTATTTTACTTACACCAGACAATTGGCTAAAGATGGTTTTACATGGGCATGATTATCTCAACTATATTCTATAGTTTGCTGAAAGGCTGAAAAAATCTTTGTAAATAAGCTTTAAAGTGCTACGTGCATTGAGAGGCGAATTTGGCCCTCTCTGGAGCCAAAAAATGAAAGCTGCTGTTCACCAATTTCATCCAATTGGTTAATTAGAAGAATGGTCCAAGTGTAAAATTCTGGCATTTATTACTTCTACAGTTGCTATGGTAACAAAAATGGCTGACAAGAGAGGCCTAAAATAGAGAAATTACCATTTTGTGCCAAATTTAGGGCTTTTTGAGACCGATTTTTTAAAAATTAGATATCAGCACAAGGGAATACCGAAACAAACTTTTAATATATTGTGTGCCCTGATAACTCTCATCCTCTGTTAAAATATAGTTTTGGTATTTGCTTGTGCTCTATGTTAATTTCTCTGTCAATTGTCTTAAATTTTCTCCAAAATGGTTACTATCCTATTTTCAGTCTACTTTGGCAGCCATTTTTTGTTACCATAGCAACAGTAAAAATAGAATCAATACCAGACTTTTACACTTGGGCTATTGTTCTAATAAACTAATAAGAAAAAACTTGTGAAAAGCAATTTTCATTTTTTTGCCTCACAGGGGGGCCAGAATAGCCTCTTAAAGCGCCTACTCCTTTGTGACAAAGCTGAAATGGTAGAGGAAATAGTTATATGGGCCTCGTTGCGTGAAAACCTGTCTTCGGGGTTTCAGACAAAGTGAGATTCAAACCAGCCTGCACAGCTACAGAGACTAGCTAGAAAATTCAAATTTCACTCGTAGCAAGGCTAGTTATGATACTTTCCAAAAAGCGAATAACAAAGGCGCTGATCAGACTGCACGGCGCAGGCTGGTCTGCGCCTGTGTTGGTTGCAAACCCCCCCGAAGACAGGTTTTCTCGTGACGAGGCCCATATTTTTTGTATAATTTCCCAACATAGAAAAAAATCCACACATTGATTCTTGTTCCTGTGATATAAAACTTGTATCGATTCTTATAGGCAATATGGTGGAAAGCACCTTGAAACAGAGATGTGACGAAATATGGAACACACTTGATGAACCAGCAAAAAAGACATACGGAAGAGAATACTTAGATGTCATATACAACACGATCATCGGCACCTCACAGAAGTTCCCCGATGATCTGACGCCAGTCATTAGAGCCATGAGAAGTGGTTTGTTATCAAAAAAGCCCCGTGAGCGGTACCCCTGTGGAGCCGGCGCGGAGATTGTGACTACTTTGTATTGTTTTTTGCCAATTTGGCTTGCCGATAAGGTGTCATACGTATTGGGTATTCTGCCCAAGAATAATTGCCCGGCAGAATTGAAGTCATAGAATGCATTTCCAGGACTTTATTTTAAGAATGCGTAACAGAAAAATGATTTTCTTATTGAGACGGTTCTTTTGAGCACCCAAAACATTTGCTAAAAATTATGGGTAAGAAGATATTTACGTTTTTACGTTAAAAGTTATTGCTTAAACCTGTGCATTTCATTGGAAAATACAGTGCAGTCCCTTTATAATGCTATGTTTTGGGTCAGTTATAATAAACCATGTTTATAACTGTATTGTGTTATAAATAAGAGACAATTTTACAAAGGAATTATTGGAAAATGACCATGAATTTTCGTATGAATCCATTGTAAACTTCCATGGTGAAAAGAATTGGGAGTCCTAACATGACCATGATATTTTTAAATCTGTGGTTATAACAAGGTGTGTTATAAAGGACTGTACTATATACTGTATATACTGTATTTAACCTAAATATTCAAATATTTAGACACCAGGGCCTGACCAAACAACTTAAACCCAGATCAACCTTCACCTGAAAGAGCAGTCTGATCAGGGTTCACACTGTATGGCATTCCATCACTGCATTTTAGAGACTTCGTCAGGTTGGCTAATGGACTTGTTCAAGTTTTAAAGTACAGTAAAACCTGTCTTAAGCGGCCACTCAAAAAGAAGAACAAAAATTAGTTTTCAAGACCGATTATTGCTTAATGCAGGCCAAAAGTATTGCAGAATGCTCCAAGAGAGCATTCTGCAATACTTTCGACCTTCATTAAGCTACCATTTGTCTTTAATACCTTTGTTTTGTCTATTTTTGAGTGGCCGCTTAAGACAGGTTTTACTGTATGGTTAGAAAGATGTGGGAATACTTAAGAGTAAGCTGAGTAGATACAGTAATACTAACCACAGGCAATTTGGAATCATGGTTAGATGAAGGGGACTTAAGGCATCAATTGGGTAACACCGAGGCTGACTTGGGTTTGATAAATTGGGAAATACCGAGGTTTACTTAAGTTTGAATTATTGGGTAACACCAAGTCTGACTTAGGTTTGATATATTGGGTAGCACTGAGGTTTACTTTTAAAGCTTAATCTATTGGATAACACTGAAGTTTCCTTAGGTTTGATCAATTGGGTAACACTGAGGTTTGCTTAGGTTTGTCTAATTAGGTAACACTGAGGTTTACTTAGGTTGAACCAATTGGGTAATGTTGAGATTTGTTTAGGTTTGATCAGTTGGGTAACAATGAGGTTTGCTTAAGTTTGTCTAATTGGTTAACACTGATGTCTACTTAGGTTTGACCAATTGGGTAACACTGGTGCTAAGATAGGATTGATCTAGGTTTACTAAAGTTGTGTATATCTTAGCCCATAAAGTACCCATCATGACAGACTCTGTTACACTCCTTCATGGATTTCGAGGAAATTGAGCCTGGCTATTTCACAGTTTGAGCTCGTATCCAGCATAAGGTACAACTTGGCATGTGCAGGGATCAAGCTAGGGGGCGACTAGGGCGAAATAGTCGCCCTAGGGGCCGAAATTTCGCCCTAAATGGGACCCAGGGAGAAGTGGGAGTCTCCCTAAAAAAAAAAAAAAAATTCTTTTTTCTTTTTTTTTTTTTTTAGGGAGACTCATTTTCATTCTGTCATCACACAAACGCAAGCTGTGGTGACATTATCAGACAATCTACTACCACTGTATCGTGTTTTTACTTACATTAAATGGCAATAGTATGTCTAATGGCTAATTTGCTTCTAAATTGACAGAAAATGCCGTACTTTTGCACTATAACTTCTCCCTATCTGACTGTCACTTCTCCCTAATTTTCCTGCAGGGAGAAGTCACTTCTCCCTAAATTTCTGGGCCAGCTTGGTCCCTGCATGTGTGTACAACGAAGATTCAAATCAGTCTGCGCATCCACACAATCTGATCAGAGTCTTAAGTTACTGCTTGAAGAACTCTTTGAGGCTTGACTACCAATAGAGTGCCCATCGAAGACTCTGATCAGACTGTGGATGGGCAGGCTGATCTAAGTCTTCGCTACGTGCACATACCAACGTGTACCTATTGCTGGATACAGGCTTATTTATTTCTTAGAATCATCAGTAGTTTGACTTATATGCAGTCAGTCATTAAATAATATACACATTTCTTGCACAACGGATATGAAAATCTTGGATTTTAGCTTTGGTCAGAAATTCTTATCATACCCATGTTATCTTACCAGGCTGTCATGAGAGGACTGTTCATTGGTTGTATTGGAACTCACGCTGATGGTCGTCAAGTGACGTCATTGTTCTGTCAAAGTGACATCATCATATAATAATACATCTCAATGTATTCAGGGACTTGTGGAAGCTTATTTAAAATAAATGTTGAGCAAGAAAAATAATCCATTATTTGTGTGAGGATGGGATGGAAAAATCCGCCCCTAGGGATCATCGTTTGTCATCACTCATCAAGCCTTGTGATGACAAACAGTGATCCTCAGGATAGCCATTTTTCTATCCAACCTTCACTTTCACTATAGATTCTTATTATTTAATGACTAACTGCCTATAATGCATACAACTGATTATTCAAAGAAATAATTGTGGTCCTGAGGACATAAAATTAACAAGATTTGATGGTAAATCTTGAGGTTATTTTAATGAAATCTTTCTTTAATTACAATGCAATCTTTACCTATCATTCACTGGTATATTATATTACAAGCAAAAGTTGTTTATCCAAGTTTAACTGTGTTCGTACTGGGAACTGGTAAATGGAATCATTTACAGTTTAGACCCAGATAAAATGATGACTCAGAAACTGGTATAGTATCAAAGTCTGAACCGTTTGCTAAATGAAATAATCTTCTGGGACAAAAAAATAGGATGTTTGAATTTCCACCCTGTCTCCCCTTAAAATGCTAAATGGGTCATTCAAAGTTAATTTCACCAGACGAGTCTTTAAGAATCTGTTAGTATTCAAAGGATTTACAGGCAGTTCCAATGGTACTCATTGGAATAAGAATTCCTCATTTTTTTGTTGAAGAAATAGTCCCTGATTAGACTTTTATAGGAGCAGTCTGATCTGGAACTCTTTTGTTAGCACATGCTTTTTTCCTGTCTGAGTAATATGGTTCTGATTTGGGCCTTGTCCCGACAAAACCTGTCTTTGGGGTTTCTGACAAAGCGTGACTCAAACCAGTCTCCTCAGCTACAGAGACTAGCTAGTGAATTGAAATTTCGCCCGTAGCAAGTTTACATATGGTACTTTCCAAAAAGCAAATGACAAAGGTGCTGATCAGACTGCATGGATGCGCAAGCTGGTCTGTGCCTGTGTTGTTCACAAATCCCCGAAGACAGGTTTTCTCGTGACGAGGCCCATTTATAAAGAGTCCTATCGTCTCAATATCTAAATCTTTGAGTTATAGCTGGCACTTTAGACCCAATTTAGCTATTCCTTTTCCTTTTAATCCTCTTAGAGCTGTGAGCTCCTAGCTGGATACTTTTAAATGTAGAGCCTCTTGCTGGTAATGAGGATTATACTGGTGGAAAGTACAGTGAGCTTCAGGAGAGTTCATAAGTATACACCAGGTTTAGCACATCCTTCAAATGTACAGTAAATTATAAGTCCAGATGAGGATTTTTTTTAGTGTAAATTTGTTATAATTTCTTACCTATCACTTTAAACATGTGTTTTGGGTGCTCAAAAGAACCATCTCATTGAGATGGTTCTTTTGAGTACCCACAAGATATGTTTTGGTCGAGAAATAAGAAAAATAATTTTCAATTACACTATCTTATCTGGAGACCTGCGTTGTATTTCTGTCTCTGAAGAATCATTTAACATTTAGCACATGCTTCAAATGTACAGTAAATAAAAGGTCCAGATAAGGAAAACATGTGTTATGGGTGCTCAAAAGAACCGTCTCATTGAGACGGTTCTTTTGAGTACCCACAAAATATGTTTTGGTTGAGAAATTAGAAGAATAATTTTCAATTACGCACTCTTATCTTGAGTCCTGATTGTATTTCTGTCTCTGAAGAGTGATTTCAAAACAGCAAACAGTGCAGAACCTGAAGAAATTCCAACTTCTGCAATCTGCCATATTTCATCTAGGTCTACATCGATCATGAATGTTCCCACTAAATGGTTTCCAGTGGATAACAGGTTAAGCCTTTTATTATAACCATAAGTCACATGTTCATGATTTTTTCATGATTTTTTCACTCATTGACATATCTAGTAATTTATTACTCTCAAACTACTTGGATGTACATGAAAGGGTAATGAACTCTATTACACTCAAAGAGATGACTTATATTTTGAGTGCTGTTTTACAGCATAGGGACCAGTCCAGTCTATACAACATGCCATCTCATCTAACTACGGGAAGGAAGGGAGCAAAGTGGCTCAGTGGTAGAGTGCTTGACTCGAGACCGAGGGGCCGCAGGTTGGAGCCTCACCGGCGTCACTGTGTTGTGTCCTTGAGCAAGAACATTAATCCTAGCTTAGTACTGGTTCAACCCAGGAAGACCCGTCCCTTTATAACTGAAAGATTGTTGATGGGATGTAAAGAATCAAATCAAACAAACAAAACTAACTACGGGAAGGGAGTCAAGGGACTATAACTATTTATGGCTTTGTGTAAATACCTGACTGGTCCCTGTGTTTTACAGGGAGTGGAGTGCATAATTGCAGTCAGCTCTTCGATTTTGCCAAAGTTTATTTTGGCACCATGAATGTTGTTGAATGCAACCTATTACATATTTGGTTTTCCAACTCTTCAGCTGCTAATCAACACATAAATTCTGTATCGTCTGCAAGTCCATTTTAAAAACATCTAAGCAAACAGTGTACATCCAGATCAGTCTTTTTCTAGGAGCAGTCTGATATGTGTCTACCCTGTTTGTCCGTATGCCCATGATAGTCTTGATGTTAGCATTTGCATACAACAAGCTACAGTTTACATACTAATACTGTATTTTAGAGCACATGTAGCCAATTTAATTGACAGAATTTGAGAAAGTGTGGCTGTAAAAATATATTTCACTCCTAGCTTGGATATGTTGCATAAAAATGTGCCATGTTGAAGAATTAAGAGATTAAAAAAAAAAAAAGACAGCTTGAAATAAATGATCAAAAATATATGTAAGGCAACATGAGAAAATGTTCTTTTAGGAATTTGGGAATTAACAAGGCTCAACATATCTGGCTGGCTGTCAGATCCGGTTGTTTTTCCTTCCAAAACAGTCCTAACTCTTTTACCACCATTTATTACAAATGTTGTCTGTTCTCTCGTCTGCTTCTGTGAAGAGTGCGGTGGCTAAGTGGTAGAGTGCTTGACTTGAGATTGTGGCGTTGCATGTTCGAGCCTCATCAGAGCCACTACCTTGTGTCCTTGAGCAGGACACTTTATTTTCTGGGTAGAACTAGTTAAACCCAGGAAGACCTGTTCCTGACATGACTGAAAAACTATTGACTGGCACGTAAAGAATCAAATCAAAATCATTTGCTTGTGTACTTTGATAGTCTTTATTTCAAACTTCTTGGATCCAGATCAGACTGCTCCCTTAGGATCAGTCTGATAAGGGAGCAGTCTGATCAGGGTTCATAATGTTTGTAAGGGAGCAGTCTGATCAGGGTTCATAGTGTTTGCTTCCTTGCATTCTAAAGTGCTGTTGAATATATGTAGCGGATGTAATAACCAGACATTTTAGGACAGAAAAACATTGCCAGTATAAATACTAAAATTTGAGCTCTCATTACAAGCCTGATCTTGATTTGGGGTATTGTTAGGGAACAGAAAAACACAAAGGAAAACCCCATCTTAGACATGTATATGAATTACCATATCCAACCAAATAAGCGCACTGTATGCACAACATTTTCAAAATTCTATACTCTCTTTTTAAAACAGTGTAGATCATGATCAGCTGGCTTCTTTTGAAGCCAGCTGATCTGGATCCAAACTGTTTTCCATCTACATGGTGAATCCCATTTTTTTCATAAAATTTAATTACTCGCTCTGCTTGAAATCAAAAGTGTATACAGTGTTTAAAGCATAAAGTATTTGATGTGCACTTTTAGGAGTATGTGCACTTATTAGGTTGAATACTGTAAATAAGTAATTTACATGTGTATGGGTGAATGTTTGGAAGGGAAAATTCAATCTAAGGGTCTTATAACTGAATAAATATTGTAAATCGACACTTACCTTACAGACCAATCTTTCTAGCTAAAATATTCAGTATCCAAGATTGTTTTCGGATTTAGCTGAAATTGAAGGCACTGATAATAGTCATTAAAGGATGCATAGACTGATCTGGGTATTGTTGACTGAAGATTCCCAAAAGGACATTTTCTTATAATTCATATTTAGATGAGTAATATGTACCTTAATGAGAATGCCATCAGCATACTAGTTCTATTTTTAGCCATATTGATTTGTTATATACATGTATGTATTATGATCCTTTGAAGTATACTTGACTTTGTGTGGATGTTTCCAGAGCTCTAGATTTGTATACAAATTTGAATTACTATTAATTATAAACAGGCTATTAGATAGTATAGTGCATAATGAAAAGTTAATATATCTTATTCATCAACCAAAACATATGTTGTGGGTGCTCAAAAGAACTGTCTCTATGAGACAGTTCTTTTGAGCATCCAAAACAAATGTTATACCTGATGGGTAAGAAAAAAAATCACAATTTCATGGTCAAAGATTTTGTCTATCTTGACCTATGATATATATATTACTTGTTTTCTCAATACCAAACACAGCTCTAGTTAAGATAAGCTTTTGACTAAAGGGTTAAACACGGGGTAGGTGGCAATTGCGAACTGACCAGTTTAAGCTATTTTTTGTTTCTGATTGCAAAAAAGATTTTTATTGCCAATATACACATTTTCGCAATCAGTAATGATGAATTGTGTTCATTGATTGTTGCTTTGGCAATCTAAAATGTTGTTTTTGTCTATTCGTAATTTAGAAATCGTAATAAGAGGGGGAAAAAACACAACCAACAATCATCAGCGGTTAGGTTGACATTTTATTTTAAGTCGACACATTTTGGTCGTACAAAGACCTTCATCAGATACTAATTGGTTTGTTTGCAGTTGCAGCATACCCAGTGTGGGGTCGTTATTATTTACTTTGTCTGCTATTGCATATTTACCATGATAAGTGCTAAAGCTTTCTTGTATATATTAAGAACACTACGAATACATTCATAATCAATATGAGCCGTTTCATGAGATTTTTGTAATTTATTGTAATCATTATTTGTCTCTTTCCTTGCTAGTGGTGATTTTTTTCATCTGCTGATATTCTTTGGGATCAGTCTGGACCCAGATCATCGGTCATGATCTGGATCCAAACTGACACTCTGATAGTGTTTCTGAAAGAGATTTAAAAAAATTAATTTTGAAAAGAGTTCAACAGAGACCAACAAAAGCATGAAAACTTACCCAGCATGCAGAGTTATACATGTATGCACTACTATCTAGTGATTATCCAGTATTTCTCCTTAATGTTGGCCTGTGTTTTCATATATGTCTCTACTGTGCAAAGGCTCAACCAAGCCTGCACCTTTTGTGCAGGCCTGTCTTGCACATGCAATAAGTACTAAAATCTCATGGGCTGGCTCATAATTTCTTTTCCATTAGTTCAGATATCCTCTATTTATTTAGTACACATAAAACTTATTCTTTTATACTATACGGATGTATGAAATTCTCAATTATATTTTATTTATTTTTAATGGCCATTTCAATGCAATTCAGCCTTGTAATTAATATATATAGTTGTATATCTTATCCATCAATAAATGAGCTATACATAGGTAATTTAGGAGATAACTGTATTCAAATTTTTCATTTGGGGAGGTCTATCGTTGGATATATGGTTGGAAATTTAGTTTTACAGTGACATGCGAGCGGAGCTGTAAAACGTGATTTCCGATGAATTATCCCACAATTTACCTCCCCAAATGAAAAAGTTTGAATATGGTTATCCCCATTCTAATGCATTTCTGCAGTTTTGTCTCAAATTGGAGCATTGCAAGCTGCATAAAGCCGCACATCATCAAACAATTTGTGACGTAATTAATGACATCAAACTATTTCCGACTGTATATTGCAGGATATACTGTCGCAAATTTTGATGTTATCCAATCAGATGCTGTTACAAAATCAAGTGCACTAGAAATAGCTATACATGTAGTGGTAGATGTTCTAAAATTTGAACACTTTTCTCTTTGTGTTAAAGCAGTCTGATCTGGGTCTGCACTGTTTGTCTAGACTTTTTGTGTAGTCCACTTGTGTTCACAATTCTAGAACTTTTACTATTATAATTTGTTCTCATACTGTATTTATCCTCAATATTCAGAGAGAATCAGTCTGATTAGTGTTTACATGGTTTGTTGCTCTGTTGCTACATCTACACACACTATCAGGTACTGGTAGTAAAATTGGTTCATTCAAAATTTAAGTTAATGATGGTATATTTTCATTTTCAAAGTCAAGCTTTTAATGAATCTTTAGATTTTGGCAACCATCAAAACCCCACGAACAACAGAATTATAATTGACAGCTGACTAATGTCACTTGCAGGTGAAATACACTTCAAAATGCAAATTCATTCACTGTGATTGATGGCAAGCCACAGTTGGTTTGCATATGCAAATCAAGAAACCGGTCTGCTTCCTTTGCTGTTGGAACAAATAAACCCTGCCAGTTCATGAGCCAATCCAGATAGTTTTTTCAGATGGGGGCCAACTTTGATGTTTTTTTGCTTTTTAGATGAGGGGATCCAAATACCACTAAAAGTGGGGCATCATCAGACTCCACTCTGAAAAATCACAAGTTGCTATATATTTCCTTAGAAATACTGGTAGGGAGTCCATACGGCGCTCTGTTAAATACTTAATGACTCCACTGACAGAATTTTCAGAATCCGCGCATGTAAATTACCATTTTTTATTCGAAACAAGCATTTTCATTTTTCTATCGTTAGCTTTTAAAATTAGATAAATTTATTTGATTTTCATGAAAGTATCAATGCTTTTGATTTAGGTCATAGTAAGTGACACCTTATCCCTTTGTATTCTGATGGATTTTCTTATAAATATTGCGGCAATATGTGTGGACTGCCCAGTGTGCACTTTCAGGGGTCACATATAAATTATGATATATATCTGTCCCTGAAGGTTTTTTTTTTAAATTTTAGCAAACAGTGCAAACCCTGATGATGCATTTCATCTGGTTCTTCACTGTTTACCAAAGTACCTGTTTAGGGATTTCCAGTATACAAAGGGATAAATTTGAATAGGAATCTTGGTGTTCATAATTTCATGTACCTCCAAAAGTGACAATTTTATATTTACACTATGGGGATCATCTATTCAACGCTTGCATGCTGAATATTTTTGTGTACTATGCTCTTCTGTTAAACTGCAGCATTCCAGTCAGTTGACTGTAAATAAGCCATCTGATCAGGATCAACAATTTTCTCCACTCAGATTGAATATACATACTAACAACTGGAATGCTGCAGGATCTAGAAGTGTAGTACATATTTAGCATGTCAATGGTTAAATATTATTGTGCTAGCTATTTAACATTATCTTTGGCTTGGACTAACCCTTTGTATACAGGAAAACCCTAAACAGGTACTTTTACAAACAGTGAAGACCCAGATAAAATGCTGCATTATGCGGCATTTCATCTGTCTACACTGTTTGTTAAGCTAAAAAAAGATCTTCAGATAAAAAATACAATTTTTAAAAAAATTATAACGGGACACCCCTAGATATATACAATAGGCTATCCCAAGTTTATTGCATCAAACCAGTAGGAAGAATTCATTAGTATACAAAAGGTTTATCAATAAGCCTAATTGACTTAATTTCCCATGAGTTGTGAACAGTTATCTTTATTTTTTTTACCTATATGATATGGGCCTCATCACAAGAAAACCTGATTTTGTTGCATGGGAACAACAAAGGTGCTGATGCATGGGTGAAAGTTTTCAGGATCATTCCTGAATTCAGGATTTTGAGGCTGACTTTCTATAGAAAGTTCTACTTTCTATAGAAAGTCAGCCTCAAAATGCTGAATTAAGGAGTTTATAATAGCTTTTTTGATTAGTTTTCTGATTATCTAAACACAATTAATCATTTTAACTTTAAATTATTATTTTTGTAGGCATCCTGCAAGTTTTAAAATTTGAATTTCTTAAGTTCAGGATTTTGGAAATTTTGAACTTTCATCCAGCGTGTCAGTGCAGTCTGATCAAGCCATTTTTTGAAAGTGCTATAACTCTACTTGCTAAATGAACTATTTCAGTATTCTAATGGGTGTCTGAGGCTGAGTAGGCTAGTTTGAGCCTGACCTGATCACCAACCACAAAGACGGATATTCTCGCATTGACGCCTATATAGCCATATTGGAGATTTCTCGCCTAATCCTACATTGATTTCTACATCGTAATCTGATATACAAACTAGTTTCGTTGGGGGATATCTCAAGGTATAAAATATACTGACCGTTCAGAAAGAAAATTGTCGATTTTTATGGGTGAGCTAGTGGTATTTTGGTATATTATACAAGGCTTGGTTTCCTTTGAATGAACCATGCTATGAGAAGGAAAACATGTTTTAAATTGTCCGTTTTTTTTTTTCACAAACGAAACGCAAAGTGAAGGCTGAACAGCTTGGTATTTTTCGCTGCCAACACATGTACATGTATAATATAATAATCCCTCTAGTGTCTATAATCTTGACTTAGTGTAGATTTTATTTTCTTGTCCTTTGGGATCATGGGTTTCATTGTGGAACTTTGAAACTATTAGAGGGTCACTGATGAAGCCTAAATGGCAGAAACTAGCTAGTCTGGCCCAGGAAATGTGCACGCTCTGGTTTCAGTTCTTTGGTGCAGTCTTTGCTTCCAAGGGATACCTTTTTAAGAACATATTAGATGTTCTGACGCAAACAATCTTTTGTTTATTTACAATTTACCTATACCGTATAGGTAAAATAGTTAATAAACGAAGCATTGTTTGCGACAGGTTAACTGAGTCAAGGGTGTATCTTGCATGCCCTGGTAGCTTGGTAATTCTGGTTTGGTAGTGACGTAGCCCAAAATATCTCCCTCGTCATTAGCAAATCCGACATTGACACAAACTACGCTGTATAAACACAGATGATGGATGGAACCCTGAAAAGTGCATGAAGGGGTTAGTAATATTTTGGGGCGATATGTAACAAAGGTGCTGATCAGCTATATGTTTCTGCACAACTGATATGCGCATTAGTTTTCGCACATGCAAGACTCAGGTTGGCTCCTGACGACTCATTTTGTCAACAGGTGATACATTACGGGTTGACAGTTTAAGCAGAAGGTTCTTAGCATCACTGGTCTATATTATAAGTCATATCTCTTTGCGCCTACAGACCAACACAGCAGAATACTTCACAGTGGAAGGGAGCATAGTTCTTTGGTGTCTCCAAAGTAGACTGACTGATCTGTACGTTTTAAGTTCACCAATGGATGGCTCTACACGAACTGTGTATAGCTTTATCAAGGAATTAAGTTTCCTACATTTACAACGTTCCAGTGGCTGTTTCCGAGCCAGCTGTGCAGAGGTATATGGCGTTATAATGGCGCCATGGTTTGGATAAATTTTGTTGCCTAACAGAACTAATTCGTCCGGAAACTGGAGGCCCGTTCCTATCTTTTGCATCAAGGCATATTGCTGTGCATCATTTAAATGGCCCTGATAACCGCTCTCAATGGAACGAATTGTTCCATAAACGTCAACCACAACCTGTGTATGTATGCAATGAAAGTGACGATGGCCAGAATAATACAGTTCTTGTGGCCTCTACCTCTGATCTATAAATACGATGAGATGTGCCATCTATGGCACCAACGGCTGAAGGTAGTTTGGCCCATGTTTCACGCATCGCCCGCCATTCGGCTACTGTTGGCCAAGCTAGATAAACTTTAACTTGTTCACAGAACAAAGGCAAAATGTTAGTAATTTCTCTACCGACCACAGGCACATTGATGGAAAACAAGTTGGATAAAAAATAATAGGTCAGATACATTCTAAATCAAATAATAAACATGAGCAAACGGTTCCGTTGAGACAGCAAATGCTCACGACTAGGTTGCAAGGAAATAAAAGTAAGCAATTCAATAAAAGTTCCAGGGGTCTCTCCAGTTATCTGATAGAAAGCCTATCTATTATCCGCTATTTCAGTGAACACATCCTTGCCACCGAAAACGTTATTATCATCAGCAAAATGTCGTAATCAAATCCCGGGTGTTGGGTGAGGAATATTGACACCCTGTTAGAAGGATTGTTAACATCTCTTGAACCGTATGATCAGGCCGGGGCTGAACTAGTGCTGCCAGGATCAGAGGAATTTGGTTATCCATGAGCGTAACAGTCTGTAAATTTGATATAAACGCTGTTCACCCGAAAGTTGACATTTTAGTAGAAACAAGCCGATACAGAAATTGCAATTATTTACACAATCACGCGCCTTTTTGTATGTAAATACCTTTATGGGCTCAATACAAATACTGAAAAAATACTGGAGCAGTCATGCTGCAAACGTACCCGTTAGATATATTCCATGCCCTAGATTTCTATATTGTTTTTGGTTATTCGTCAAATATGTTCAATACAAATCAATAAAATACAATACAATACAATACAGTTAATACAATACAACATAATACACTGCAACACAATACAATACAATACAGCTTTCATTTGGAAGCTAAGTATTCAAACATGCTTATGGCCACGTGGTTCAAGAGTTATGAGCATTTTCACTTACTGACCACCAACTATCAGACTTATGCTCAGAGAACCCTCGCCCGTTATAAAGGCTGTAAAGCATGCCAATGGCCAGACAATGTTGGCATGCATAGGTTCATTCTTCTTTTTGTTCTGTGGTAACATGTATAAGTTAAAAAAGAAAATGTAAGAGTCCGAACTAAGGGAATGATAATCTGTGTGCATGGAATAATAATCCGAGGCAACGTAATAAAATTCCTAGCACATTCAATAAAACCTTTGCAAAGTTAATAAGAATCCTTACACTAGGATTAACAATCAGAACAAATGAAATAAGATGCTAAGAGTACACAATTATAATTTGAACGCACGAAATAAGATTGTGAGCGCATGATATAATGCGTTTGCATAATGTATGATTCAGAGCACATGCAATACTGTAGTGTGCACATAATTAAACTCTGAACCCACGAACCAATATTCCAAGCAATCGAATGATAATCCGTGAGCACAGAAAACTGATTAAAGCACATGGGATAATGATCAGATCGCATTAAATAACATATCAAGCACGCAAAATAATAATTCGAGCACACGAATTATTAGTTCAAGTTCAAAAAATAAGATAGAGAGTGTACAAAATACTAAAGGGGGCGTGCGAAATAGGATTCTGATAGCACGGCATGATAACCCTTGCGCATGAAAGTACACTCTTTGCACACGGAATTATCATCCTTGCTCACGAAATAATTATCTGAAAACACGACTTGATAATCCATACGAACGGTTCAACAATCCATACGCACACATTATTAATCTGTCAACATTGAATTCTTCATTGGAAGGGGGTACATCTCTCACATATGGGTATATAAATAGTGTTGAAGGGTTATTGCTTCGTACGCACAAATTATTATTCCGTGTGCTCAGAATCGTATTTCATGTACACGGATAATAAATCCGTGCACTTGAAATATTATTTCTTGCCACAACTAGGTACATAGTTTCGTGTGCTAGGAGTATTATTACGTGCGCTCGATATTCTATTTCCAGTGCTCAGATTAATATTTCGTGAGCACAAATTTTTACAGTATGTTATTTTGTGTGCTCCGATTTTTTTCTGTTTTTACTTGATAACTATATTTCGTTTGTTCAGTATCTTATTTTATGCACGCAGGTAAGTTTTCTTCGAGATGACCCCATTTTAAGTGGCGTAAACCTCAATATACAGTTTATAAATCTATATCAGAATAGGCGAGAAATCTCCATTAGCTATTTGAAACAGTTAGTCAGCTACAAAGATTTTATAATGTTTTTGGGGTTAAATGAAAGTTGATAAATGTCGTTTTCACCTCATTTGGCTGATGGGAACTTGTATTGTTAGAATGTTTTACATTTTTACATTAACAACATTGCAACACTCTTAAATCATCCTCACAAAACAGACATTATAGAACTACCTCTTTTGAAGACATATCTTTAAAGAATATGTGCGGGTTTGTAAAGGGGCATACCTCATTGTTTGATCATTCTCATGACAACTATGACTAGGTACCTTTCTGTCGTACTTGCATTAACATGGATCACTTGGGCATGAAGTTTCTGTCTGTTAGGTTGCACATCAGTCTGATCATCACATGGTCGACAGCCTCACAAGAGTTTACCCCAGAAATCTACCTAAGTACTCAGAAACAATAGGATTTATATTTGATATATACAGATATATGCATCAATTTATGCATATGTATGTATTACCTCATATTACATGTTAACATGTACGTACCGAGTGATTTGAATAAACTTTGTAAGGTAAAAAATAAAAAAAGAAAGCATATAAATTAGAGGTGCGTTAATGACCTTGAATTTGGCATTTGCCCCAGCAAGTGTGACATGGCACTCCATTGGGGGTCATATATTTAGGGTTTATGTCCTAAAATTTCAAACACTTTTCTTTTTCTATTCTCAAGTAAAATGTTGGTTATCAGGGCTGGAATTCACAAAATGCTTGTGTGAATGGGAAACAGGGAAGACCCTGATCAGACTGCTTCTTCAGAAGCAGTCTGATCTGGGTCTGCACTTTTTGTCTAGGCCTTTTAAGTAGACAACTAGTGTTCAAAAGTTTGGAATATTTAGTGGACATATTTCTGCTTGTATTTTAAGAGCAGCTTTGTTTTAGTATAACTTCAGTTTGATTATATAGAGACGCAATTGCTTTTTAGCTCACCTGAGCCGAACCCTCATGGGTAAGCCAATAGTATACCAATGACTCTGGCATCCGCCTGTAAGCATTTTCAAATGACTTCTTCTCTGAAACCACTGGGTCACTTATACTCAAACTTCATATGTGACTCCTTGGGGTAGGGTAATGAAAGTTTATTCGAATGGTTCAAATGGTCACAGGACCATAATGGCTGCTACAACCATTATGGTAAAAACCCTTAAAAAAGTTTCAGCTACCAACAATCTGACCAAATTGATTTGTCTGCTGTTCTGGGCAAGAAAATTGCTTCTTTTGTTTGTATTTTAATTTATATGAGGTTTACAAATATCGTACTCATTTGAGTTGAGCATGAATAAATATACATAGCCTCCGGGGCTGGTAAGAAATATAAATATATTCAACTGGACAAAGGTTGAAAAGATGGCTGAATAGAGAAAAAGAGGTGTCATTACATCACGAGGAGGCTCCAAGGAATTTTATGTACAGTTTTACATTGTTAATTATTGTCCATCTTTGTTCAATGCAAATAGTGTTTACGGAATGTGTGCTTTATAGTGATGTTTACGGAATCCGTGCTATATAGTGATGTTTTAAGATCAATGCAAATAGTGTTTCCGGAACCTGTGCTTATTTAGTGAGGTTTGAAATCAATGCAAAATACATGCCTTTATATATAAAACTAGTTCTTTTTCATGTGGAAATTACTTAAATTCTTTCCTTGCTAGCGGCAACTTTTATTATCTGCTGAGAATCTTTGTAAATGGTTTGGACCCTGATCAGGACTGTCAGAATATCTGCCCTGTCCGGATCCAAACCATTTGACACTCTGATAGTGTTACTAAAATGATTTTTTGAAAAAGTTGATTTAGAATAAAATTTAGCAGAGGACAACAAAAGCTTAAAATACCCATCATGTAAAGTGTTAAGATATGGAATGTGATGATTACAAGGATATAGGTGAGTGCATGACATTTCGGTTCTTATAGCGTCAGTGAGCAGGGAAGGCTCAGGTGAGTCTGTGCACATGCGCAGACTTGCCTGAGCCTTCACTGCTCGCATACACAAAGTATGTAAATGAAGGCTCAGGCCAAAATATAGACTTGTTTGTTTGTTTGTTTTTATTCTTTACGTCCAATCAACAGTCTTTTAGTTAAACAGGGACGGGTCTTCCTGGGTTGAGCCAGTACTAAGCTAGGATAAATGTGTCTTGCTCAAGGACCACAAAGCAGTGACACTGGTGAGGCTCGAACCCGCGGCCTCTGGGTCTCGAGTCAAGCGCTCTACCACTGAGCCCCTGTGCTCCCTAAAAGTAGACCTCTAGCTTCACTAAGAATCACATTGTGTGCTGTTCTGAGCAAGAAAATTAACTCATTTGTTTACATTTTAATATTTATGAGGATTTCTTATTAGAGGCATTTGCACATATGCAATAAGTACTGAAATCTTGTGTGAGTGATGGCTCTTATGTTTATTTACTGGTATTCATAATGAAATTGGTTATTATAAATAAATTGTGTAGATGAAATCATGTGGATCATGATCTGCTGACTTAATCAGAAGTCAGCCAATCTGGATCTACACTGAAATTAAAAAAGGGGTGACGAATTTGAAAAAAAGTTCAATGCTCATTAGGCTTATTAGGTCCAATATAGTTTGTCTGATTTTCTGCTCGATTTATTATTATTGTATTAGGAGACCGATGCAAAAGAATATAGATCCTGATAGGATGGCAATCTGCTTAAGCCAGGCCCCGAGTTCATAAATCTTTTTTCATGCTCAACTCAACTGAGCACGAAATTTCAACAGCTGATAAAAAGTAAAATACCGAAAATTTAAGAAGTGTCTTGCTTTAAGTCTCTCAGATGTTTTATTTATCATGCTTATAAATGTGTAAAATGCCAACTATTGTTGGCATTTTACAGGATAAATTTCGTGAATTGAGCATGGAAAAAGTTTTATAACCTCCGGGCCAGCTGATCAGGATTAATATTATTTCCAAAGGGACTGCTGGTATATAACTGCTGAGAAGGATAGGAGCCAGCTTTCAATATTTTGGTGGGCACTTATGCTATTCTAGCTGCTGTTTAGTATTACCCCCTTGACTTTTTTTCATTCTGGGCAATTTTTTATGTTTTAATCGTCTGCTGATTTTTTTAGGAAACCAACTTTTTCAAAAAATTATTTCACGAATACACTCAGGGTGTCAAACAGTTTGGACCAAGATGCCCAACAAAATACCCATGTACAGATGTGTAGGCTGATCAAGTTATACATTGTCCTTATATGGTCATTATTATACAATCAACCCTCTTTATAACGACCCTGTTTGTTCCAAGCTATCTTTGACGTTAAACTGAATTTGCTGTTATAAGGAAATGGCGACCAGTACCAAGTTTCCACATCATAATCATTTGGTGGAAGAAAATATTATACAAATTAATGTAAATACTTATGTTCCAAATGTATATATCAGTTTAATTTCATATTGCATTAAAATGCAAAAAGCTTCACGCTTATTAAATGTATATTGCATCAAAATGCAAAAAGCTTCACACTTATCAAATGTGACGGAAACTCGTTCATGCAAAAGACATGGTCCTGATCACCAAATTAACTGACACATGGTAAAAAATCGGTTATAATGAATTTTTTTTTCAATAGAAAATGTATATCTGTTCCAAGAACTTACTGTTGGTGTCGTTAAGTGAATTTTCTGTTATAAAGAGGGAATTTTAATGGAAACTGATCCGTTCCCAGCAAATTTATGCCGGATATTGAATATTCTGTTATAACGAGAAACGTTATAAAGAGTTTTGACTGTTCTTAAATGGCCAGATGTCCTGATAATTAATTGTCCCAATTTGCTTTAATTTTCATTCTATATTGATCAAATGTTATATTTTAGCCAAATGTAATAGCATGGGCGTAGGTAGCCCCAAATACACTTTCACGCACATGCATACTGAAAATTGTACACATTCAAGGCAAATTACATAAGGCAGAACTGGTCTTTTTTCATACCAAAAGGGACTGCTCTTAAAGGAAAGAGAATCACTGCTCGTTTAAGTAGTCTCCCTTGTATGCCATACTGTAAGTTTTAGGAGTTGAATTTCTGAAGTTCAACATTTTTGAAATTTTCAACTTTCTCCTGTGTGTGGTAAAGTTTTTATGTGGCGATTGCTGTTTTGCTACTCTCTTGTTTGAAAGGAATATGTTGCATGTTGTTTCCACAGTGGTATTTTAATGTTGTTTTGGATCAATGCAAGTTGTGCTGTCTGATCAATGCAATTACAATAAAACAGTTTCAAAACTTAAACACTGTATTTTGTTGTTTTATGTTTTGTTTGTTTGATTTGATTCTTTACGTCCCAGTCAACAATTTTTCAGTTATGTTGTTGGGACAGGTCTTCCTAGGTTGAACCAGTACTAAGCAAGGATTAATGTGCCTTGCTTAAGGACGCAACACATTGACCCGGCTGAGGCTCGAACCCCTTGGTCATGTTGGCCACCAATATTAAATTGAAAACTTGACCTAAATGTATTGGAATGGCATTTTTGTGTGTGTGATCCATGGACCACAGAACTGCATGAAATGAATATAGCTTTCAATTTATGGTGTTCTAATCGCGTCAATATCACCCACCTCTTTCCTTGAGAGAATATTGCCTTTTTGGCTGTGGTGTAATGACCAGACTATGCGTTCAGACAACTGGTTTTGGCGTTTGTCTGTTACAATCTTTGTACAATTCCTCCGGACATCTTTCTAATGCTAAAAGGCATAGAATGACGATTGAAAATCTGATTCTAGATAGCCAAGTACACACATTGTTTTCAGAAAACCAAACAATGTCAAAAACCGCATTGTCAGAGATGAACATACTTGCTTCCCATTATATTGAAACTGTTTGAAGAAATATTTTGCATGTTTGCCTAACTGTATAAAACAAAGTTCAATTTGATGCCTCAAATGACCACAGAATATTTTTTTTATCGAACTCACTGCCTTTTGAGGCTTGCCAACGAGAGTGATGATAAACAGGTGATTTTGAGGGACGGATTTTTCTATCCTACACCTCACACAAATAATGGACTCTTGCTCACCACTGTTTTAAGCTCACCAGAGCCAAAGGCTCAAGGTGAGCTATTGTGATCGGTCTTTGTCCGTCGTGCGTCCCTCCGTCCCTAAATATTTTCTTTAAACGACATCTCCTTCTGAACCACTGGTCTAAATTTCACATAACTTCACACGAATCTTCTCCATGATGCCCTCTTTCAAAATTGCACAACTGAACAGGAGGGCCACAGAGCTGCAGATAAGAAATCTTTTAACTGACATCTGGACCACTGACCCAAATTCAAAATAATTTCGCAGAATTGTTCCTCATAATACTCTCTACCAAAATAACACAAATGGTAACGCTCTGCTTAACAAAAGGCTGTCAGACCTCCAGATAAGAAAAAAACCCTTTAAAAAAACCTTTCCGCCTGAACCATTGGTCCAAATTCAAATTAATTTCACAGGATTGTTCCTCATGTTGCCTTCTTCCAGAATTGCACAAATGGTTCCAGTCCACTGAACAAAGGGGCTGTCAGAGCTCTAGATAAGAAATGTCTTTAAACGACATCTCCTGAACCACTGGTCTAAATTTCATATAACTTCACTTGAATGTTCCTTATGATTCCCTCTTTCAAAATTGCATTAATGGTTCTGCTCCACCGCACAGGAGGGCGACCAGAGCTCCAGATAAGAAATCTTAAACGTCATTTCCTCCTGAACCACTGACCCAAATTCAAACTAATTTTAAAGAATTGTTCCTCATAATACCCTCTAGTAAATTGCACAAATTGTTACCTCCTTTTTCTCTGAACAAAAGGGCTGCCAGAGCTCCAGATAAGAAATGTCTTACCTGACATCTTCTGAGCCACTGGTCCAAATTCCATATAACTGCACATTGGTCCAAATTCAAAATAATTTCACAGGATAGTTCCTCATGTTGCCTTCTTCCAGAGTTGCACAAACGGTTCCAGTCCACAGAACAAAGGGGCTGCCAGAGCTCTAGATTAGAAATGTCGTTAATCGACATCTGAACCACTGGACCAAATTTCATATAACTTCACATGAATGTTCCCCATGATGCCCTCTTTCAAAATTGAATAAATGGTTCCGCTCCACCGCACAGTAGGGCGATCAGAGCTCCAGATAAGAAATCTTAAACGACTTTTCCTCCTGAACCACTGACCAAAATTCAAACTAATTTTACAGAATCATTCCTCATGATACCTGCTACCAAAATTGCACAAATGGTTCCAGTCTACTGAACAAAGGGGTCGTCAGAGCTCTCGATAAGAAATGTCTTTAAACGACATCTCCTGAACCACTGGTCCAAATTTCATATAACTCTACATGAATGTTTCCCACTATACCCTCTTTCAAAATTGCATTAATGGTTCTGCTCCATCAAACAGGAGGACTGCCAGAGCTCCAGATAATTAATCTTTTAAACGACATCTCCTGAACCCCTGACCCGAATTCAATATAATTTTACACTCTTGTTCCTGATAATGCACTCTACCAAAAATTTCACAAATGTTTACAGTCCACTGATCAGTCATTCTCAGGTGAGCGACCCAGGGCCCAAGGGCTCTCTTGTTATTGATAAGCTCACCGGAGCCAAAGGCTCCCGGTGAGCCTTTAGGATAGGACTCGAGCCAGCGTCCATCCATGTGTCCGTCTGTGGGACCACACTTTCAAACATGAATATCTATGAGACCAGCCAGCGGATGGTAATTAAATTTCATCTGGGGCATCATTAGGGTGGGGTATTGGCTGCATAAGGTTTTGGGCCAGATCGGATCAGAACTCTGGTTTCTATGGCAATAGATAGCTCCCATGGGGTTATAATGGGGAAATCTTGTGATCACTCTAGCTCCTTCATTTTTGATTCGTTCTTCTTTCTTCTTGCAGGTAACGAGAACAACCATAATATCTCGAATGGGTTCGAAATTCGACAGGATCCAACCAGGGACTTATGAGTTAGCTGCCCTTTGAGCATTTGGAAAAATCCCCATCGACTTATAATGTGAGAAATGTTGTGACCACTCTAGTGCCTTCATTTTTATGGATCTTCTTCATTATTGCAGGAAGCAAGACCAACTATAAAAGCTTGGATGAGTTTGGATTTCGTCAAGGTTCCATCACCTCGGAGCAAGCTGCCATTGAGCGTCTGAAAAATCAATGGATAATGTTGTGACCACTCTAGCGCCTTCATTTTTGATTGGATCTTCTTTTTGCAGGCAACAAGGACACCCATTAAATCTCAGATGGGCTCGAAATTCGGCCTGATCAGACCAGGGACTTAGGAGTTAGCTGCCCTTGAGTGTTGGAAAAAATCCCATAGACTTACAATGGGAGAAATGTTGTGGCCACTCTAGTTCCTTCATTTTCAGATGAATCTTAATCAATATTACATGTAACAAGAACAACCATAAAAAGCTTGAATGTGTTTGAATATCGTCAAGATCTCATTACTGACTACCGAGTTAGCTGCCCTTGAACGTTTGAAAAATAAATGATTACAATTGTGACCACTCTAGCGTCTTTATTTTTGATTGGAACTTCCTCATTCTTGCAGGTAACAAGGATAACCATAAAATCTTGGATGGATGCGAAATTCTGCCAGACCAGACCCCCAGCTGCGGAGTTAGCTCCCCTTGAGCGCCAGAAAAATCCCCATAGACTTATAATGGGAAAAAAGTTGTGACCACACTAGTGCCTTCTTTTTTTGGATGAATCATCTTCATTCTTGCAGGTAACAAGGACAACCTTAAATGCTTGAATAAGTTTGAATTTCGCCAAGATCGCATCACTGACTACTGAGTTTGCTGCCCCAGAGCGTTCGAAAAATTAACAAGGACACCCATAAAGTTTGAATGAGTTTGATTTTCGGCTACACCCAACCACCAGCTACAGAGTAAGCTGCCATTAAGCGTCTAACATGTAGCTGTATAATGTTGTGACCAATCTAGTGCCCTCATTTTTTTTTATTTGATTGTCTTCATCCTTGTAGGTTACAAGGACATACATAAAAGTATGAATAAGTTTCAGATCCCATCACTGACTACGGAGTAAGCTGCCCTTGAGCATCTGAAAATAATACTTTCACTAGGTTTCCTCTGCAATTCTTATTCAGATCTTTTGAATACTTGCAGATAACTAGAACTGGCATAATATGTTATGTTTTTAATTAATTCCTGGCCACTGTTTCAATTTCAGCTACTTGCCTTCGAGCATCGTAAACTATGGATGCTGGCTCCCAGGTGAGCGATCGATGGCCATTGGGCTTCTTGTTTATTTATTAATTTATTTATTTATTTTAAGATAAGCTCCCATAAGTCTCTGAATACGCTAAGATGCAATTTTACATGATGACGTTACTTGACGTACTGGGTAAGATAGCATGTTAGATAAGTAAGATAAGATTTTCTATCCCAAGGTAAAATCTCAGATATCTTTATCCCGTGTGCAAGAAAAGATTTTCTATCACTTTTTGTGGCTTTACTGGGTATAAACCAGTTCCGCCGGGTTGGTTTTATGATGGGGACACCCAAAGGCTCACCGAGAGTGGTTTAATTGAGAAGCCGGGAATCGAACCTACGACCCCTGGTTTACAAGACATAGGTTTATCACGGGGTAAAATCTCAGATACCCTTATCAGGCGTGCAAGAAATAGCGTTAATAGTCATGACAAATTTCTTTCTAACATTTAGATAGTTTGGGAGGTACATTCCCAGTCGGCGAACAAGCTTAAAACAGCGCTGTATAAACGTTGATGTGCGTTGATACAACGTTGTTTTATATGTTGATACAACATTGTATCTACAGGGTAAAATAAGTGGTTCTAATCACTATTGATCAGAGTAAAATGCTATGAGATTATTCTCCCTTGATCCCTGTGATCAGTATGTCACATTTGTAGTAGCTAAAATAATTGATCAAGCGCAACATATCACACCAAGGTTTCAGAAATGTCACACGTCCATGTCTGTGACGGATTTGTGTGAATCATTACCACCTGTGAAAATGTTATATGTGTACATCAAGGATCAACACAACACCGTTGGAACATTGTGCTAAAATGATTGAAAAATGCCTGCACAGAGACATGTCCACGATTGAAGAATGGCTTCACCGACATACACACGGTTGAAAAATGGCTTCACAGAGACAAACACACGATTGAAAAAATGGCTTCACCGACATACACACGATTGAAGAATGGCTTCACCGACATACACACGATTGAAGAATGGTTTCATAGAGACATACACACGATTGAAAAATGGCTTCACAGAGACATACACAGGATTGAAGAATGGCCTCACAGAGACATACACACGGTTGAAGAATGGCTTCACCGACATACACGCGATTGAAGAATGGCTTCACAAACATACACATGATTGAAGAATGGCTTCACAGAGACATACACACGATTGAAGAATACCTTCATAGAGACATACACACGATTGAAGAATGGCTTCAATGAGACATACACACGATTGAAGAATGGCTTCACAGAGACAAACACACGATTGAAGAATGGCTTCACAGAGACATAAACACGGTTGAAGAATGGCTTCACCGATATACACATGATTGAAGAATGGCTTCACCGACATTCACATGATTGAAGAATGGCTTCACCGACATACACACAATTGAAAAATCTCTTCACAGAGACATACACACGGTTGAAGAACGGCTTCACCGACATACACATGATAGAAAAATGGCTTCATAGAGACATACACACGATTTATGAATGGCTTCACCGTCATACATACGATTGAAGAATGGCTTCACAGAGACATACACATGATTGAAGAATGGCTTCACCGACATACACATGATTGAAGAATGGCTTCACAGAGACATAAACACGATTGAAGAATGGCTTCACAGAGACATACACACGATTGAAGAATGGCTTCATCGACATACACAATTGAAAAAATGCCTTCACAGAGACATACACACGATTGAAGAATGGCTTCACCGACATACACATGATTGAAAAATGGCCTCACCGACATACACACGGTTGAAAAATGCTTTTACAGAGACATACACACGATTGAAGAATGGCTTCATAGAGACATACACACGGTTGAAAAATGCCTTCAGAGAGACATACGCACGATCGAAGAATGGCTTCACCGACATACACATGATTGAAGAATGGCTTCACCGACATACACACGATTGGAAAATGGCTTCACAGAGACATACACACGATTGAAGAATGGCTTCACCGACATACACACGAATGAAAGAATGCCTTCACAGAGACATACACACGATTGGAGAATGGCTTCACCGACATACACACGGTTGAAGAATGGCTTCACAGAGACATACACAGGATTGAAGAATGGCTTCACTGACATACACACGATTGAAGAATGGCTTCACAGAGACATACACACGGTTGACAAATGCCTTCAGAGAGACATACACACGATTGAAGAATGGCTTCACCGACATACACACGATTGAAGAATGGCTTCTTAGAGACATACACACGATTGAAGAATGGCTTCACGGACATACACACGATTGAAGAATGGCTTCACCGACATACACACGATTGAAGAATGGCTTCACAGAGACATACACACGATTGAGGAATGGCTTCACAGAGACATACACACGATTGAAGAATGGCTTCACCGACATACACACGATTGAAGAATGGCTTCACCGACATACACACAATTGAAGAATGGCTTCACAGAGACATACACACGATCGAAGAATGGCTTCACCGACGTACACATGATTGAAGAATGGCTTCACAGAGACATACACACGGTTGAAGAATGGCTTCACCCACATACACCTGATTGAAGAATGCCTTCATAGAGACATACACACGGTTGAAGAACGGCTTCATAGAGACATACACACGATCGAATAATGGCTTCACCGATATACACATGATTGAAGAATGGCTTCACAGAGACATACACACGGTTGAAGAATGGCTTCACAGAAACATACACACGATTGAAGAATGGCTTCACCGACATACACATGATTTAAGAATGGCTTCACAGAAACATACACACGATTGAAGAATGGCTTCACCGACATGCACATGATTTAAGAATGGCTTCACAGAGATATACACACGATTGAAGAAGGGCTTCACCGACATACATACAATTGAAGAATGCCTTCATAGAGACAAACACACAATCGAAGAATGGCTTCACCAACATACACATGATTGTAGAATGGCTTCACAGAGACATACGCACGATCGAAGAATGGCTTCACCGACATACTCACGATTGAAGAATGGCTTTATAGAGACATACACACGATCGAAGAATGGCTTCACCGACATACACATGATTGAAGAATGGCTTCACAGAGACATACACACGATTGAAGAATGGCTTCACCGACATACACATGATTGAAGAATGGCTTCATAGAGACATACACACGATCGAAGAATGGCTTCACCGACATACACATGATTGAAGAATGGCTTCACAGAAACATACACACGATTGAAGAATGGCTTCACCGACATACACATGATTTAAGAATGGCTTCACAGAGATATACACACGATTGAAGAATGGCTTCACCGACATACATACAATTGAAGAATGCCTTCATAGAGACAAACACACAATCGAAGAATGGCTTCACCAACATACACATGATTGAAGAATGGCTTCACAGAGACATACACACGGTTGAAGAATGGCTTCACAGAGACATACACACGATTGAAGAATGGCTTCACCGACATACACATGATTGAAGAATGGCTTCACAGAGATATACACACGATCGAAGAATGGCTTCAACGACATACACACGATTGTAGAATGCCTTCATAGAGACATACACACGACCGAAGAATGGCTTCACCGACATACACATGATTGAAGAATGGCTTCACAGAGACATACACACGGTTGAAGAATGGCTTCACAGAGACATACACACGATTGAAGAATGGCTTCACCGACATACACATGAGTGAAGAATGGCTTCACAGAGACATACACACGATTGAAGAATGGCTTCACCGACATACACACGATTGAAGAATGGCTTCACCGACATACACATGATTGAAGAATGGTTTCACAGAGATATACACACGATTGAAGAATGGCTTCACCTACATACACACGATTGAAGAATGGCTTCACCGGTACACATGATTGAAGAATGGCTTCACAGAGACATACACACGATTGAAGAATGGTTTCACCGACATACACATGATTGAAGAATGGCTTCACCGACATACACACGATTGAAGAATGGCTACACGGTTAAAAATGGCTTCATAGAGACATACACGCGATTGAAGAATGGCTTCACAGACATACACATGATTGAAGAATGGCTTCACAGAGACATACACACGATTGAAGAATGGCTTCACAGAGACATACACACGGTTGAAGAGTGGCTTCACAGACATACACACGATTGAAAAATGCCTACATAGAGACATACACACGATTGAAGAAAGCATCATAGAGACATACACACGATTGAAAAACGCTTCATAGAGACATACACACGATTGAAGAATTGCTTCACAGAGACATACACACGATTGAAGAATGGCTTCACAGAGACATACACACGATTGAAGAATGGCTTCAAAGACATACACACGATTGAAGAATGGCTTCATAGAGACATACACACGATTGAAGAATGCCTTCACAGAGACGAGACCTACACACGATTTAAGAATGGCTTCACCGACATACACACGATTGAAGAATGGCTTCACCGACATACATACGGTTGAAAAAGCCTTCACAGAGACATACACACGATTGAAGAATGGGTTCACAGAGACATATACACGATTGAAGAATGGCTTCACCGACATACATACAGTTGAAGAATGTCTTCACCGATATACACATGATTGAAGATTGGCTTCACAGAGACATACACACGGTTGAAGAATGGCTTCACCAACATACACACGGTTGAAAAATGCCTTCACAGAGACATACACACGGTTGAAGAATGGCTTCACTGACATACACACGATTGAAGAATGGCTTCACCGACATACACACGATTGAAGAATGGCTTCACAGAGATATACAAACGATTGAAGAATGGCTTCACAGAGACATACACACGATTGAAGAATGGCTTCACAGAGACATACCCACGATTGAAGAATGGCTTCACAGAGACAAACACGCGATTGAAGAATGGCTTCACAGAGACATACACACGATTGAAGAATGGCTTCACAGAGACATACACACAATTGAAGAATGGCTTCACAGAGACATACACACGATTGAAGAATGGCTTCACCGACATACACACGGTTGGAGAATGGCTTCATCGACATACACACGATTGAAGAATGGCTTCACCGACATACACACGGTTGAAGAATGGCTTCACCGACATACACACGATTGAAGAATGGCTTCACAGAGACATACACATGATTGAAGAATGGCTTCACCGACATACACACGATTGAAGAATGCCTTCATAGAGACATACACACGATTGAAAAATGCCTTCACAGAGACATACACACGATTGAAGAATGGCTTCAATGAGACATACACACGATTGAAGAATGGCTTCAACGACATACACACGATTGAAGAATGGCTTCACAGAGACATACACACGGTTGAAGAATGGCTTCACAGAAACATACACACGATTGAAGAATGGCTTCACCGACATACACATGATTGAAGAATGGCTTCACAGAGATATACACACGATCGAAGAATGGCTTCAACGACATACACACGATTGTAGAATGCCTTCATAGAGACATACACACGACCGAAGAATGGCTTCACCGACATACACATGATTGAAGAATGGCTTCACAGAGACATACACACGGTTGAAGAATGGCTTCACAGAGACATACACACGATTGAAGAATGGCTTCACCGACATACACATGAGTGAAGAATGGCTTCACAGAGACATACACACGATTGAAGAATGGCTTCACCGACATACACACGATTGAAGAATGGCTTCACCGACATACACATGATTGAAGAATGGTTTCACAGAGATATACACACGATTGAAGAATGGCTTCACCTACATACACACGATTGAAGAATGGCTTCACCGGTACACATGATTGAAGAATGGCTTCACAGAGACATACACACGATTGAAGAATGGTTTCACCGACATACACATGATTGAAGAATGGCTTCACCGACATACACACGATTGAAGAATGGCTACACGGTTAAAAATGGCTTCATAGAGACATACACGCGATTGAAGAATGGCTTCACAGACATACACATGATTGAAGAATGGCTTCACAGAGACATACACACGATTGAAGAATGGCTTCACAGAGACATACACACGGTTGAAGAGTGGCTTCACAGACATACACACGATTGAAAAATGCCTACATAGAGACATACACACGATTGAAGAAAGCATCATAGAGACATACACACGATTGAAAAACGCTTCATAGAGACATACACACGATTGAAGAATTGCTTCACAGAGACATACACACGATTGAAGAATGGCTTCACAGAGACATACACACGATTGAAGAATGGCTTCAAAGACATACACACGATTGAAGAATGGCTTCATAGAGACAAACACGATTGAAGAATGCCTTCACAGAGACGAGACCTACACACGATTTAAGAATGGCTTCACCGACATACACACGATTGAAGAATGGCTTCACCGACATACATACTGTTGAAAAAGCCTTCACAGAGACATACACACGATTGAAGAATGGGTTCACAGAGACATATACACGATTGAAGAATGTCTTCACCGACATACATACAGTTGAAGAATGTCTTCACCGATATACACATGATTGAAGATTGGCTTCACAGAGACATACACACGGTTGAAGAATGGCTTCACCAACATACACACGGTTGAAAAATGCCTTCACAGAGACATACACACGGTTGAAGAATGGCTTCACTGACATACACACGATTGAAGAATGGCTTCACCGACATACACACGATTGAAGAATGGCTTCACAGAGATATACAAACGATTGAAGAATGGCTTCACAGAGACATACACACGATTGAAGAATGGCTTCACAGAGACATACCCACGATTGAAGAATGGCTTCACAGAGACAAACACGCGATTGAAGAATGGCTTCACAGAGACATACACACGATTGAAGAATGGCTTCACAGAGACATACACACAATTGAAGAATGGCTTCACAGAGACATACACACGATTGAAGAATGGCTTCACCGACATACACACGGTTGGAGAATGGCTTCATCGACATACACACGATTGAAGAATGGCTTCACCGACATACACACGGTTGAAGAATGGCTTCACCGACATACACACGATTGAAGAATGGCTTCACAGAGACATACACATGATTGAAGAATGGCTTCACCGACATACACACGATTGAAGAATGCCTTCATAGAGACATACACACGATTGAAAAATGCCTTCACAGAGACATACACACGATTGAAGAATGGCTTCAATGAGACATACACACGATTGAAGAATGGCTTCAACGACATACACACGATTGAAGAATGGCTTCACAGAGACATACACACGATTGAAGAATGGCTTCACCGACATACACACGATTGAAGAATGCCTTCATAGAGACATACACACGATTGAAAAATGCCTTTTCAGAGACATACACACGATTGAAGAATGGCTTCACCGACATACACACGATTGAAGAATGGCTTCACAGAGATATACACACGATTGAAGAATGGCTTCACCGACATACATACAGTTGAAGAATTGCTTCACCGATATACACATTATTGAAGAATGGCTTCACAGACATACACGCGGTTGAAAAATGCCTTCACAAAGACATACACACAGTTAAAGAATGCCTTCACGGCGACATACACACAACTGAATGATATAACATAAGTTGAAGAAAGTCTTAACAGAGACATAACCACAGATATAGAACGACTTCAGAGAAAAGTCAAAACTCTTGAAGAATGACTTCACAGCGAAATAGGTTCTGTTGACGAATTGCTTGCTTCACATAGGCGTTCTCAAATTTTGCACGCTATGGAAGAAGGGCTGGTCGAGGCATGCACACGGTTGAACACAGTGACATGCACACGATTGAAGAACGACAGGCTTTACAGACATGCACGTTATTGAATAATGGCTAGCTTAATAGAGACATGTATATGGTTGAAGAACGGCTGGCTTCAAAGAGACATTCACACGATTGAAGGACGGCTGGCTTCACAGAAATAACGGCTGTCTTCACAGAGTCATGCTAACTAATGAAGAATGGCTGGCTTTTAAAGTCATGCAAACGGTTGAAGAATGGCTTCACAGAGACATACACACGATTGAAGAATGGCTTCACCGACATACACACGATTGAACGGCTGGCTTCAAAGAGACATGCACGCGGTTGAACGGCTGTCTTCTATGAGACATGCGCGCGAATGAACGGCTGGCTTCTATGAGACATGCACGCGAATGAACGGCTGGCTTTAAAGAGACATGCACGCGGTTGAACGGCTGGCTTCAAAGAGACATGCACGCGGTTGAACGGCTGGCTTCTATGAGACATGCACGCGAATGAACGGCTGGCTTCAAAGAGACATACACGCGGTTGAACGGCTGGATTCAATGAGACATGCACGCGAATGAACGGCTGGCTTCTATGAGACATGCTTGCGAATGAACGGCTGGCTCCAAAGAGACATGCACGCGGTTGAACGGCTGGCTTCAATGAGACATGCACGCGAATGAACGGCTGGCTTCTATGAGACATGCACGCGAATGAACAGCTGGCTCCAAAGAAACATGCACGCGGTTGAACGGCTGGCTTCAATGAGACATGCACACGGTTGAAGAATTACTTCACTAGGAAATGTATATGATTGAAAAGTACCAGGTTCTAATAACTTAGTATGAATAATGTTTAATCTCTTTTTGTCTGATAAAATATGTTTTTGTTTATTTATGCTCCAAGTGTATATTTTTGGTGGAACAGGTTAGAATTTCAAATTACTAGGTATGTATGTCCCTTAAATGTTTTGCCTAACAAACAGTGCAGACACTGGTGATAATGTTTCGTACGTGTTCATCTCGTTTGCATCGTACCAGTCACCAATGGTTTTAAGTTTATGGGTTAGCTATGAGGGTCATTTTTATATTTGTAGAGCTGTAGAATTATTGAAACCAGCAAAAGTTAGTACATAAATTGTATACATATTTGGAATGATTGGGCTTTTGTTTATACACGCAACCTAAAATTATTTTAAAATATATTACTTTGATGATTTCCAAGAAGCAAATATATACATGTACTTATATACCGGACACTGGAAATATGGTGGAAATATGACAATTTTAGGTTTTGTCTCTTTGTTAAAAATGGGTTGATTTACATACATGGTTTATAAAACTTCAGCTGCAGACAGAAGTAACTTAGAGCTACAATAATCTTTGGACATTACACCTAATTTGCTATAAGTATTTATTTAGAACATAATCAGATGGAACAGTATAGTGCGGGGTCCAAGCATGTCAAAATATGGTCTCGTAGTACTCAGCGTATAACAACAAATCTTTGATAAACATGATTATATAATAGGTTATATTTAATAAATTTGCATGTTGTCCAGATTAAATCAAGGGCAGTAACTCGCTAGGCTGCTTCAAAGTATGACGTCACAAATATCAAAATTGCAGTAATTCGTTTTGAAAGCCTCAACTTAAATTTCTCAGAAAAGTTAGTATATTTTCAAACAAAGTTAATGCATTTCTAAAATAAAATTATTGAGAGTTATTTTGACAATATTTAAAAAAATCGATACACTTATCTACGGTGGATTAAAATGGCCATGAAAAAGTATGGGTAAATAAGTTTCTTTACATTTTGTAAAAGGGGGTGTATCGAATGTATTATTTTCCTTATTAGTGAAGGGAGCAAAATAATTTTTACACATATAATAGTCTATTATATGCACACTTATTATGCAGAAAATCTTTTAGAAATATTTTGTTATTATTACATAATACGGCAAAGAATATAATAGGTATATTTCACGAAAAATGCTCAGTTAAGTTACAATAAGAGACAAGAAAATCTGTTAAATGTTTCTGGTTATCACAAAGTCAGTAATAATGTTTCCATTGGAAAATTTCAGAACTTAGAAATGTTGAGTACAATGAAGTTTTTTTGCTGATTTGTGATAAAGATGTGTTCTAGAACAAATCTGGCTTGGTTGCCGGACCAGCAACTTTGGGCAACTCCTACAGTTTGCATAAATCCAAGATGGCCGCCATGTACGCAATAAAAAATCAACTTTTTAATTTATTGTCATAGAATGGTGTCCAATGTGTCTATATTGCCTTTTTTTGGTATGCAGAATCCATTTCTGTGTTATTTCTGCAATTTAATGCTCCGTTATAGACATATCGAAGATGGCGGCCAGACGCCATCATGAAAATTGTCTTTTTAACTGATTATCATATGTAATATGATATGTAATATGGGTTCCTAACAGAAATGATATGACTGACAGATAGATGGGACTGAAAGATATACAAAACAAACAAAAAATAAATTATAATATTTATTTTATTTCTTTATCTTAATTCCAACGCATCCAAATGGTCCAAAATTGGGTCGTCAGGAACACCTTTATCCTCATTGTTATATTAAAGACATCATCAGAATCATCTGGAAGGTTTCTGTCAATGTTATCTGTTTCACAGTGCCCTCTTCGTATAATTTGAAATTTTCCCTAGTTGCAGTGAATGGATTCAAGCAATCCTGCCCATCATGACAGTTGCGGGATAGTGTGCCGCTTGTGACATTCACATACCTCCTTAAAACACGTCTTAACCTGCACTGAATCACATTAAGTAAATCAGGTGGAACAGCATCGCCTTCAGCAATGACCGGTACAGTATATAAATTTTGATTCGAAACTACCACCCAAAGCGTGTGATATCTCTTGACTCACCTGCAGTACCTTCACAATCGGCTGCTTTCCACAACATGATTTGAAGATGAGCCCGGAGCATGTGTTGCAGAAGACTTGCAGATATTGGAGGTAAAGCCATCTCTTTAGGATTTCTCCTCTTTTTTTGTGGCTGACTATAATGAAATAAAGGAAGGCATTGCTGTATTCATCAACTCTGTATGAGTGGTATCAATGTCTCTTATGATAGCTTAAACATCGGTAGATTCCGGATACTATAGTATACAGTGCAGTGGCATTTCCTTTGCCGCAAGGGAAAGAAGTTGTATCACAACCACTGAGCACATACATACATAGTAGCTGCAAGCATTTCTGACCAAGATCAGCACAGATGACATTGATGTCAAGTAATGATCCATCCAAACGCTCCATCTGCACCTTGCCTTGCAAGTCTGCCCGATTCACCCAACATGCAAGTAGAACAAACACATTTTGGCCAGACTTAGTTGCTTCCAGCAAGAAGGATTGATCAATCAGTTTCATCATAAAAATGTTATCAGCCACTGTCTCTGATGTAGCAATCTCGCCAAGATTGAAGCGACTTTAGACGTTGGCAAATGTTCGCTTATTAGATTTGGTTTTCATTTTGGCATCTCTCTAAGGCAGAAGAATTGCAATGCAGAGGTTATAGTCAAGTACAGCTCCACTAGCTTGTCTCATCCTGTCATGGTCTTTGGCATGTCTTGATACTTGTAAAATAAAACAATCTTCTCAGAAATTTCAGGATAGTTACTTAAATGTTCTTTGTTCGATGCAATAAGTTCAGATGGACTGCTGACATGTGGCCAGATAATGCGATAGAAGAGCTGTGAGGCCATTACTTTCGGATTTTTCTTCTTCTTTGTGAACGTATTTTAGCAAGCAGATTCCATGGATGTTCCTGGTGCACGTGGCTGACCATATAATGCAGCAAACAAAGACATTGCTGCATTCATAAACTCTGTGTGAGTGGTACCAACGTCACCTAAAATAGTTACACCTGAGTAGTTTCCTAATATCATATTGTATTCAGTGCAGTGGCAAGGGTAGGAAGTTGTATGACTGAATGTAAGCATACCTGGTACATGTAGCTGCAAGCATTTCTGACCAAAGTCAGAACAAGTGGTATTGGTGTCAAGTACTGAACCATCCCAGCGCTCCACTGTACCTTGCACTGCATGTCTGACCGATTCATCCAATACAAAAGTAGGACAAATACATATATCACTAAGTATATAGGTCACGCTCTGACCAGACTAGCACAATTTCCATGTCAATCTCGGCAAGATTGAAGGTACATACCTATCACACTGGCAAGTTTTCTTTTATTGGATTTGCTTTTCATAATTGCATCTGTCTAGATGACTTGCGATGGAGAGGTCATAGTCGATAACAACTTCACTAGCTCGTCACATCTCTCATTGTCTTTGGCAGAGATGTTTTTGTGCTTGTCAAAGCCTGAATCTCTCTAGTGGCATCTTTATAGTTATTTAAACATTCTTCAATGGATGCAACTGAATCATAGTGAGTGCCATCATGAGGCCATGAGGTGTCAAGAATATTTGGACGTTTGACCAGGCCAGGTTTGTAATTGATGCTTTCACGAAGACATCCCTGACCATCAATACATTCTGGGCAAACTGCTTACAACTCGTAGACAAACAGAGGACAAAGTTCTATCTTCCCTTGTTACCTAATCAGAGGCTGTAGGAGAAATATGGTTTTAAGATATATTACTTGTTTGGATTGTGTACCTTCGGTCTGTCCCATAAGCATACACATCGTCTGAATCCGGAAGCTAATAGCTTTGTAGAAACCATCAAGGAGACTTACTACGAAATTGCATTCCACATTTTCACCAATAATAGTTGAATCATCTTCAGCTGTTTCAATTGGACTTCACCTTCCCATTCTGTGAGCTCAAACTGGTGAATCAGGAGTGTTGGCAGGAGGAAATTGTACACCTAGTAGGGAGCAGTTGGATGTTTATGAGCTGTATCGAGTACTGCTCAATGTCATCAAAAGTCTTTTGTCTAATTGACAGAAATCGTAAGAGTGCAGCTGCTACACTCTGAAATAGTCCCATAGCTTTCATCCATGATTTCCCATTGTAAATACCTCTTATTCATCCATAAACTGTAACGACATAGAATTTCTGGGCTGAGCATTTCATTAAGGTTCCAATGCTGGAAAAAATGACTATCATACACAAACGAGCTGGATGGACTTCTATGTTCTGGAACTTTCTAGGCTGGTTCCAGCACACTTGTATCGTCACATCATACAACTGCTTGTCAAAGCAAGCATAAATGAACCTTTGTCATCCCCATACCAACTATTGATCTCTGCATAAATATTGTTAGGGACTTAGGATGGTGTTACTCAGGGGACCGAACACATACACATGTACATGTTTGCAGGGTGGAGTATATTCTGCTCGACACTTCATTGTTAAGTCCATTCCAGAAAACCCCAAAACGAGATATTTCATAAGGCTCTATGACTATAAATAACATTCTTTTAAAGATGACGTTAAGTGAACATCTTGGATGTGGTTATTTGAGACAACATTAGAATGGTTCCCGCATACCAGAAAACACCTTAAAAGACATGTTTTATCATTTTCCATGGCGTACAGCGAGTTAGAAATATTTTTTTTTAAGTTGGCGTCTGGCGGTCATCTTGGATATGGTTATCCCAGGTCCTCACAATGCAAAAATACAAGCGGAATTGGATTGCTCATACCAAAAAACCTCTAAAATGACATTGCACAACATTCAGTTACATTTTTTTTTAGAAAAGTTAGGTTTTCCAAGATGGCATCTGGCGGCCATCTTGGAAATGGCTATTTTGGGACCTCAAAATGCAAAACTACTTGCAGAAATGGATTTCTCATACCAGAAAACCTCTAAAATGACATATTGTACAACATTCTGTGACAATTATTTAAAAAGTTAGTTTTCTAAGATGTCGTCTGGCGGCCATCTTGGATTTATGCTAATTTCGGGAGTTGCCCAAAGTTGCCATTCTGGCAACCAAGCTGTATTAGTTTTAGAACATCTCTAAAGTGCAAAGAAACAAAAAAACTTCATTGTACTCGACATTTCTAGGTTAATGTATAGGACATATAGGAGTGTCAAATGGACTAATGCTATGGAAGCACCAACATGCAATATTCACGCGATATTCATAATTATATGTTGTAACTAATAATTAGAAGATCATAAAATAATTTGTTTCGAATAATACGATTGTGTTATACTTAAAAGAAATGGTTTGTAGGGTGTTTGCCACTGATTAAGCATTTATCCTGCGATTTGAAAGCTCCCTTATCTTCTGATTCTGTTTCTGATACACATTTTATTGGTTGGTTTGATAACAATCTATCAAGTTTGTTCTGATTTGTGAAGTGTTGATAACACAGCCCACACTGGTAAATGTATACGTCGATTTGGTGGTATTTACGCGTATTGCCGGTACTTCATAGACCGGAAGTGGTAGATATTGGTGTTAATACTATATATAGAAAAAACATGCCATATGCCTAAAGGACTATAGACTTCAATCATTTTTAAGCATTCAGTATGTGCATGGCGATTTATGTAAGCATTTAGGAATAGATTCGAGTACCGATCGTCCAGATCAGTACTCGAATCTATTCCTAAATGCTTACATAAATCGCCATGTGCATGCCGAATACTTAAAGATGATCTAATTCTATAGTCCTTCAGGCATATGGCATGGTTTTCTATATAGTATTAACACCAATATCTACCACTTCCGGTCTATGAAGTACCGGCAATACGCGTAAATACCACCAAACGACGTATACATTTACCAATGTGCAGCCTGTGCATTTAGGTTTCTTCTTGACCGATGATTGCAATATCTGCTCTATACCCTTAGAACCATAATCATGTGGATCATTTTCTAACCTCAGCTTACAGTCTTATTCCACACGACATAAACCTTGGACAGATCCCCTCCCTTTCATTCTGTGAGAGAACACACAAAGTTCAGAACTATACTGTCCATACCTCCTCGTCTTTACAGGATAAAAAGCTATCTCTGGTTCTACACCATCTGATGATTCCATGCTTCTTGCCAATGCCAAATAACTAAAGGGAATAACTGTTTATGCTTAAGTAACATTGCCTCACGCTTCAATTCAATCTTTATACGTTAAAGACGTTAAGTTTTCAACATTTTAAAATTATGCAGGAATGCAAATATCAAAGCTAAGTCCTGAGAATTCTTATAGAAAAGAGGTAATTTCCTCTTTCAAATAGAGGATTATAATAACCAGTTTATCATACAAACGTTTATCTAACGTTTTATCTGCCAATTAGGCGTAGTAGGATAAGAAATTGATTTTGAATATAGAGAATTGATAAAAAAAGCAGACTAGTCTTACCACGAGTCTGTTTTAAAACAATTATATATCATAATTATTCTATGGGGTTCAGCTAACCATACACCTAGCCTGATCGTTCATCTAGTGCAATTTAATTTCCATGCAATCTGTACACCTTCAGGAGGCACTAGACCCCTGTCTTCTTGGCTCAGCTTTCCCGCACTGGTACACTCTGTCCATTCAGATGCGACACATTGGAGTTATATTGGGGTTACCCAAGGCTCATTAGGTCACTGATAAACTTATTGCATTACAGCTGACACTAGTTCCCATGCTGATTCTAACAGCTGTGGTGTTCACCAGTGTACTTGGTATTGCAGGAAAACTATTTTACAATGTTGCTTGTGTTATTATCGTATACGAACAAAGTGTTTCAGTACGTTTAATTAAGAGGTGACAATTAAAAAATCAAGACTAGTGTGAAAGAGTAATGATTAGGATAATAAGGTAAATGAAATAAGAAAAGAAAAAAAAAAAAACACTCACGTGTAATGTACCTCAAAATATAAATAAGTATGACCAGGCAATACTACAATTACATACTGCAGCCCAACCCACGAAACCGTGAGGAAGAGATACGAGCACCAAAGACAACCAACAGCGCTAACAAGAAGACAATTAAAGCAAAGCAACCAGCTATTTCTTCCTCGGCCAGATGATTGCAAAAGTGAAAGGCCACCATAAGTAATGTATAGCAAAAACAAGGACCAATCACAACATCCCCCAAACAATGAGAGCACAAATAATCAGTGAATCGATAACAACAGAAGCATCGCCTTAGAACAGGCAGAAGGCAAACCCACACATATTATGTATTTTACAGGCACCGATTATGCAGTTGGTAAACACAAAGTTGGTTTAGCTCGCATGTCTGTTCCCTAGCTTATCCAATGCATCATCACAGAGAAATGAAAAAAAAAAATGACTAGTGACTCATAGTTAGGCAGAGCTAACGAAAAACTAAAGTTGAGCCACGGTGGGCCCAGTCAAAGACAAGCATCAGGAACCAACCCCTCGATGAAAGTTTAAGGTCAGTTTCTTCATTGAGTTTGAGGCCTCCGACCCACTGCCATGCAATTAAAGAGGAAATCATAGAAAGCCATGATAGGTATATATGTACAACCAAGCATGCAGACCGTCGCATGATATCCATACGATGTATGTCACATTGACAATGTTTTTATTCAAAGAGAATTTTAAACCCTATTAATAATTATGTTGAACAAAAGTAAATTCCTCGGTAATTACTAATTTATTTTTACCACTCTGTTTCTTCATCTGTTTCTACCAAAACCTTCATTATTCGCAGCAAAACAAGTAGGACGTCCAGATGCTTTAAGCGACTTAGTACCATCTCCTGACCCAAACTCTCATAAAAGCTTAATTAAAAATGTTATATGATTTTGATCATAAGACATATAAATCGACGTGCATATTTCTTATTCCTTTTATAGTTCACGTTTGCTACCAGGAGGCATTCTCTTACTCATATTGTATGATAAAATGTTAAATAAGAAGACAATTTAGCAGATAACCAGTTGTATTAAGTGGGCTTGAATGACATTTATTTAAGTGAATGGTTATGTTGTTGTTAATGAAAATATACCAAACATCTTTTAAAACTTCACAGAAAAACATAAGTTTTTGCTTTAAAACTCCAATCAAAGGATCAGTGAATTACAAACGTTTATACTCATTAAAATATCTTCATTAACATAGTCATACTTCGTAAATGAAAGTGGTTGGCCAATATCTTATCATACGACTAATATTGATAGTAGTCACAAGGCACTATCAAATTACGTATACATTTGGGGTTATATACATGGGTACTAGTAGTAATGGATGCCACTCTGGTGTTTGATTGTGAAAGATTTCTGGTCGTATGATAGTTTCAAGAAACTATTACAAAGCAGTCAAAATAAACTAAGTTATTCTCAATAGCCCAGGAAACAATCATAATCACAAGCCAACCAGTGGATTTGACCAGAAAACTATCATAATCACAATCATAGACCAGAATAGACATCAAATGAACTAAGTTATTCTCAATAGCCCAGGAACTTATCATAATCATAGACCCAACCAGTGGATATGACCAGAAAAAACTATTACAATCATAGACCTAACCAGAATAGCCCCAAAATTAAACTAAGTTATTCTCAATAGCCCAAGAAACTATCACAATTATAGGCCCAACCAGAAAAGACCTCAAAAATAAACTAAGTTATTTTCTAATAGCCCAGGAAATTATCACAATCATAGACCCAACCAGAATTTCACCAAAAATAAACTAAGTTGGCATCCATTACTACTGGTACTCAACTTATGTGTTGAGTGAAAGGCAAGAAACCTTACTACTTGTCATCAATCAGATAATATGACATACCATAATAGCATTTTTACGTATTGGTTATGCGAATTCGACGAATGAATGGGAGCTACTGTAACATAATATTCTCTTAATTATTGTTTGTATTAATTGTACCGCGACAATATAATATTACAATCGAATCATCCTGCAAAGAACAATCATGTTATTTTGAAACAAAATAATTTTATGCTTTTAAGACCTTCTGATTATAAGTTTCAACAATTAAAATGAATATGTCAGTGTTGTGCTTCCAAACTATTTGTATTGGTATTATAAAACATTATTACTGACTTTGTGATCACAAGAAACAGTTTATAGAACGTGTTTCACTGTCAATGAAACTAAACTTATCCATTTTCGTAGAAAATTGGTGTTATACGTTTTGCCCTTTTATGCAATAATGGAGCCGTATTTCTTATTAACTATCTACCATGCTGCCTGCCCTTATAGTCGACTATAAAGTGTGTAAACTTTATTTTGTTTCCTTTACTTATAAGGAAAATATTACATTTGATACAACCCCTTTTCGTGAAATTGATAAGAAACAAATATACCCATACCATTCATGACCTTAATAATCCACCGTGGATAAGTATCTCGATTTTCTAAATTCTGCTAGTATAATCCCATATAATTCATTTCTCAAATGCATTGATAGTGTTTGATAATATACAAAACTCTCTGAGAAATTAAGGTTGAAAAGAAGTTTTCGAAATAAATTACTACGATTTTGATATTTGTGACGTCATACTTTTAGGCAGTTTCACGGGTAACTGCCCTTGATTTAGCCTTGGCAACATGCAAATGTATAAAATATAGCCTTCTACTAACCATTTTCAGTAAAAATCTACTGTTATACGCTGAGTACTAAAACTCTTTTTCTATTCGCTTATTATGTGAATGGGACCCCGCATTAGAGTTGTCCGGGTTCGCCGCATACGAATAAGTATACGTAATAGGAAAGGTATAACAACACCGTATTGAAACATGTACGCGATAGGTGAAGATAGGTTGCAGACTGAGAATTTTGACCAGTCCAAAGCTAATACTCATGACTGTATAGCGTCTCAAGCTTTGATACACAAAAGTGATGCACACTCAACTAATGCAGTGTGTATTTAATTTGTCTGTGTTTACGCTTTACGTTCCAGTTAACGTTTTTTCAGTCATGTGGAGACGATGATCTGTCTTCATATATTTGAACAGTACTAAGAAGCGAATAAAGTAAAACATAAAACAGCGACTCCGGTGAGTCTCCAGCTTGCAACCTTTCGATTCCCCGCCTTTTACTGAAGAAGCTGATCCACTTCGCCCCGCGTGCAGCGTGTCTTCTAGATATATGATCTACCCCATACAGTTAAAATGCTAATTACACGCCTATTTAGGCAGATAAAGGTATCACGGCCACCAATCTATCTCCTTAATCGCATATACCAGTTGGATTAAACTTTCTGTTTCATAATTTTAAGAGCAAAATTTAGAAATCGGGCAATGCTATTCGATGAGACACCCATTAAACTTTTCGACACTGATATTGGTTTTAAAAGGATACTCTGCTTGACAGCTTAAACTGTTTTGTAATGAAGAAAAATTACATTTTTTCAACTTTAACACATATTCTAGAATCAGTTTATGTGCCAGGGGACACTATTTCAGGTATGTTAAAAGTAAACACCAAGTTCATCGAATAGCATTTTCGGATTTCTAAAATTTTGTATTGTTTAGAGAAAATAACGATTTTGCCAAAATTATGGTCCATCTCTTTCATAGGAAACAGGTCCCTTTTCTTCATGACACAGTATTGAATTTATGCGATGAAGGAGATGAATTGGTGGCAGTGGGTAGGCTAAACAAGCAAAAAGCAAAATCGATAGCGAAATGATATTCCCCGCCAAAATTATGAAATTTAAGCAATAACTCCTGTTCTAATGAATATTCGTGTGCATCAGAACGAGTATTTATGTGTATCGCCCGAAATTCATTGATATTTAGACAATCACAGGGCAATAACTTCTCTACACCCAATGTCATCCTTATAAATCTTCACATGCATCATCACACCATTGCCATATATAAATGTCATGAAAATCCTTCTATTGCTTGCTAATCAATGGCTAAGGACTGGTTTTGTGTGCGATTTTAGCTGCTTTTTAGGGTCAGCCGGCGGCAAAAAAAATTATAACTGACCATTTTTTATTCGATCGGCTGACTGTCTTTGGGACTTGGCAAACAGCTTGAAGTCGACCGACCGATCGGTTGACACTCCGCCAACATCCATTTTTAAAATGAGTCACTCAAATCTGGCTGACTGTCAATTGATTATCGTGCGGCAGTCGGCAGAGTGATGGCAGATAATCTTTATTGTCGACCGATAGTCGACAGACAGTTGCCCAATTCTTGTCCCTTATAAGCCACGTTCCATATTTTTTTTATTGCATTCAAGTATAACTTGACCTTCTGCTTTCTCTTAATGTTTTCTTCTTTAGGTTGAAAGCGACTTAATACAAACTGTCAATTGCGCTACTATATGCAAAACGCGCATGGATAATGAAGCTAAAGTCATATTATAGTCTGATCAGTCGGCAAACAGTGTTGGTCTAGATCAGACTGCTTGAAGATCAGCGGTCGATTGTATGCCTCTATGCTTAAATAAGTGAATAACGTTAGCAAATATATGCAGCGGACGACATAAGCAGACTGTATTTTAAGATGCTGTTCTGCGGAGAAAATTATGTACACGAAGTACTGGTTAACAAAACATTTTTTTTAAGTCAAGTGTGCCCAGGATATACTGCGCTTCAATAAGTTACTGCCTGTCTAACATGGCCATAGCTGTTAACTGGTCTGTAAGTCAACAAACCAAGCAAACATACATACGAGTTCATTTATTATGCCCCCAACATTGGAAAAGTCAAAGGGGCATATTATTTGTGGCTTGTACGTCCGTCCGTCCTAACACATTTAAGATAGGGTTTTGAAATTTCATAGATGGATTCCTTATCAAAAAACAACTGACCCAATTTTTAAATTCTGGATTATCTCCCTTTGTGGGTTATTCCCCTTTTAAAAGATCATAATGCAATTTTGTAGTCAAGATATCTTAAAAATTATCACAGCTAGGAGCTTCAAACTTGATCAGCTGAAAGACGATAATGAGTAGATTATCTGGTGAAAATTACCAAAAAAAATCATTTTTTAAGTTATTGCCCTTTGCAAATTAGGACATAGAAAACTTGATATTATAGAAAACCATTACAGCTAGAAACTTCAAACTTTGATAGCTGATAGAAGATAATGAGTAGCTTATTCTGTGAAGATTACAAAAAAGTTACTATATTTTTTAGTTATAGCTCTTTGCAATTTTCGAGAAATAGCCCTTTGCAAATTTGGACATCTAAAGTTTGTTATAAAGATATATCAAAAACTGTTACAGCTAGTAGCCTCAGATTTGGTCACCTGATAGAGGTTGGTGAGTAGATTAACTGGTGAAAAGGATGGTGGTAAGATCATGCTTATCGACAAGCTAATGGTTTGGGGCATAGTGTTTCATAAACACAGTTTCTAGTTAATATTATTTTTCAGCTATCAGTATCATCATCTTCAAGCTGTGTTTTAGCTCACTTGAGCCGAAGGCACCTGAGCCAAAGGCTCATTGGTGAGCTAATAGTGAGCTAACTGGTGAGTCTGTTTCGTATCGTTAAGATAGCGAATCGCAACCCTTGGTATGACAAGACGGAGATTTCCAACAATGTGGTATGTGCGACCAGCAAAGCCTCAAAATAGCCTGCGCATACGCGCAGTCGTATACGCAGGCTGATCAGAGCCCTTGCTAGTCGCTTGAGTATTCTGTGATTGTTAAGCTACTGATTGAACACTATTTGGAGTTTCTAAGCTTAAAAGGAGGCTGCAGAGGCTTGTCCGAGTCAACTTAATTAAAATGCCATATTGTTGGAAATCACATGCACTAGCTCATATGATATTCATGAAATACACTGCACTGCTCAATTCCTCATTAGCTCCGTACTACTTCCACTATGGTGATATCGCTCTTTTACGTTTACCTATCCGTATTTGTATGCTTATGCCGCTTATCCCGGACATCTCTATTAGTAGGCATAAACCATTTTATTGGGAAAAGCTGTTACAAATCCAAGTTGGACACAGGCTTTGGAATGGGACTTAAAATGTTAGATGTAAATAGTATTGTATTTTTTTTCGTTTATAAGGTAAATGGTGGTGTTCTGGTATTTTTCATCCACAAGCAGAATAAATACTTTTGTTTTATCAGAAACAACCTGCAAAACAAATATACAAAGGTTTGAATAGCGTACACATGAATAGTTTTGATGGTGCAAAAGAAAATTCGGATAGGGAAAAACTTATTTTGCCAAAGCCAATCAAACTTAACAGCGTCTAATTCTATGCTGACTGCGCGCTTAAAAAAAACACAATTTTTAGTCCCGTGTGCTTCACCATTCCATATTAAACGCTATATATCTTGACTAAACTAAAAGATAATGATATTTGTATACATGTTTGTATCAATTGATGAATAGAAGCTAGACCTTTCAGAGAATGTATACTTATGGCACCGTAAATTCTTTAGTTGCAGAGATACAAACCAATTCTACGAACATAAAAATGCCCCTCGTATATCGCATAGGCGCAAAATTTATTTAAGCGTGTATCACCTAAGTCCAATGTGGCTTGATGAGAACCAACATGTACCTAACCACTGTAAGGGGGAGTCCTTAACTTAGGCTTAAGGCCCTGACGAGACTGCGTGTCCGCATGTTTGTCGTTTGATCTTCTAGCTCATTAATTTATGATGATTTACAACATTGGGACCTTGTGGTGAATGAAAAAGTGAATGAGAAAACATAAGTTTTCCAAGCTCTGACAGCAAGCGATTATTCTTATATGGAAGTAATTTCCTACGTTCTCTAGTGTGCAAACTTTTACGGTGAGCAAGAAAAGAAAAGGCACAGTGCTGGGTAGCGAAGCTAATCAGAGACAATGTAAAGACCTTGACATTTCTTGTCAATTTTGAGTACGCAGGCACGCAACAGTATGCTGATAATTGTTTATACGGATATGTTATTGGCTAGCAAATCTTGCGTTTCTTAAAAGCGCTCAGCTTTGCGTGTCAAACATTATTTAACGACGTTCTTTTTGGCATTTGTTGGATATAAACATGTCAGATATAATATAATTGAGAAATATGATAGTAAAATTAGTTCAGAGAAAAACTTGTGTACGTGACATAACCACCAAGTTGACATTGCTCAGAGGTCGCGCCACGTTGTGCAATGTGTCGCTGGTGCATCATTGTTTTCTATTGCGTTTAATACGGCAGTGCATGTCACCATTCATCTAGGCCCATGCATTTGCATAGACAAACGCTATTTTGGTGGGAAATCCACCTTTTCAGCATTATTTTCATCTTTACCGATAACGACAGGTATCTTAATTGGGCTTATCTGTGAAGTGGTCAATACGACATTTCCAAAGGCGCAGTCATGAAAAGGGAGAAGAAAACTATAAATAGGTCATAGATAATATATTACTGCTGCGCTCGTTCCCACTGAATTCCCTTATGATTGTAAAATATGATCTATAACTTATGCTTATAACAGTTATAATTGCAGGAAATCTGAGTTATTTGGTACAGCGTTCATTTTTGTACATCCTCGCGGTTGTACACGTTAAATCGTTTGCTAGGGAATAAAGAGACTAATAATATAAATATAATAAAACAAACCGCCACCTGTTCTAAGACCTTTTTTTTTTTACTTTGATTCACGTACTAGTAGGTACTACGACTTATAATGTTTCGAGTTATCGAGATTCGACAGCAGTATATAAAGATTTGGAAAAGTAAAACGTTCTGCGAACTGCTATAGAATAAAATATTTGAGCCATATCATGTCGCATAGCCAGTTAACAAGTGAGCACTGGCAAGACTGCGCAAACCCAGAGTATGAAAAGTCGGCCAGTGCTCGTCAAACTTAAACCTTGATCCCTCAAATTGTGAGCTGTTCGTGAAAGTTTAAGACAGGTGATTTGAGTGCGGAAATGAGATAAGTACTGTCTGTTATCACACGGGCTGGTCGGAATCTCTGAGGTCGGAATATTTCTTATGACGCAACTAAATCTATTGCCAGACGTCTGATCAATACAAAGCCTGGAATTTAATGTATCTTCCAAGAATAGCTTAAAGAATGCTAAATCAAGTTACAGATTTATTCTTTAACACTGTAGAGAAGAAAACATCGCACTAAAATCTTATTGCATGGATCGCAGTTATCCTATCAAACGCACAAGACATTATATATACTAGATGAAAAAAGAAACGCACTCATACAAGGCTTTCACTTGCGAACGAAATAGATGCCATGCATTGAAAAGGAACCAATATACGACGTGTACTGCATCGGTCGTCGTCAATATTAGCACTACTTGAACATCCATTTTTGGGGATGTCTCAGTGGCCCAGTTGGTAGCGTCGATGTGTCTGGTGTAGTTCTCGGCGGTGTTGTCGAGGTCGTGGGTTCGAATCGGCTCAGTTGATTCACTATATCCCTCTGTATTGATCTACTGTGTGAATCTGCATCAGTTTCTGATCCCGTGTAGCGCGAAAGCAATGATGTTTGTGAAATTATTGTTCTGCACTTCTGATATTTATCTAATTTCACTTGTATCCTTGGATCCATCAGGCTTTCACTTGCGAACAAAGCGCGACTTGAACATCCTTTTTGGGGGATGTCTCAGTGGCGCAGTTGGTAGCGTCGATATATATATATTCCGAAGAAGCAAACAATTCAGTCCATAATACGGGTCGGAAATAATTAAAAATTAAAAAAAAAGACACACTGGAACACTTTAAGTTTTTTTTTAATTAAATATAGCCAGGCATTTCTATAATGTGCTGTGTTTTTTCAGGCTTGATCTGCAGGCTGTCCTGTTGTAGAGCCAGATAAGACAGAGAATGACAGAAAGAATAAAAGACAAACTATATGTCTTCCACTGGCGTCACTCCCATTACCAAGTTACGCTCATGCGTAATAAAAAAGGGACATGCATTTTGCCATACCTTCCGAAATGATGCTCGGCGAGGCTTTGTCACCATTTTGCATACCAGTGGCTTGACAATGTTAAAATAAATAAGTAGGCAAAATGTGATCCAAATATACGATGTGGTTCAAGTTATGAGTATTTTCAGTAACTGTCTACGACCGGCCGGACTGATGCTCAGCAAAGCCTCGTCCATAAAAAAAACTGTTATGCATGCCAGTGGTTAGACAATATTGACATGCATACTTTTGCAATTTATCGTATGGTTCAAGAGCTCTGAGCATTTTCACTAACACGCCGCGTCTAACCATATTATTGGGAAAAGGGTCGCAACGCCGGAACCTCGGTCATTTCACGCCGAATTTAGTTACGTACTTTTCAATGGATTCGCCGCCATTTTTCGTGTTTTGACAGGGGGTAGGTAGACACTATCACTTTAAAAAATAGGGTACGTTAATCGACATGAAAATTAGCCTATCCAAATCTACATACATTCTTCTAAACATAAACTTTGCTGAAATTGTCAAACACTTCAGTTCACGTTCGTACATGCATTAAGAAAGCTTTCATACTAGAAAGGTTCGTACTTTTTTATCCTTTGAAATTATTGATCAATGATGAATGAAAATACATTTGAAATTGACCGTGCATCATTAACTGGTCATGCTGAGATTTTTTTGACCACAGAAAGCAAAGACAGAGGCACAATCAACAAAATTTAAGGTAACGTTGGATAAAACGGTCATGCTTGTTGCCGATAGACCACTCTTTTTACTTGTGAAAACAGTTTATATGGATGAAAATTGTTAGACAATGAATAGTGCGGTTTGAATTTAGACGAATCGGATGTTTCTTAGATACCAAAGAAGAACAAAAAGCTGCCTGGCTCCTTGTACAGTGTAAGTGCCATCCACTTCATTTGATCCATCTTGACCATCCCAACACATCTTACCAAGCACATCTGAATAACATGCGATTTTCTGTCAAGTTTATTTAGATTGACAATGGTTTATTAACAGTAGCATATTTTACATACCCTTTTCAGCTCTACCATACCATGCATTATACCATCAGATCCACGTAAATGGTATAGGGCCGAAGATTTGGTACTAGACCAGTAAAATGCATTTAAGCCCCCCCCCCCGCCCCCCCCCTACCCGATGGCTTAGGCTGCTGTCTGTTCTAATGCAGTGGATCTGTTGTTGTTGACTTTTTTGTTTATTGTTACTCACATTGTGGGAGTCTGTAATTTTTATACGTTTTGGTGTACGTTACTTTATGTCCATTCCAGAATTGCAATCATCTTGATGGGGAAGAGAGAGCTGGTTGCTTTGCTTAATTTGTCTACCTGGTGTCTCGTGATGGTTGAGTGGCTCTTCCTCGCGGTGCCATGGGGTTGTCTGTGGTTTGTGATTGTGATATTTTCTGGTCATACTCACTAACTATTTATAATTGTATGATAGTAGTCATAGTTCCACAATAATAAGATGATTGGCACTCAGGAACTGTTGCAATCAGATTGACACATCGCGCCCTTAACACCAAGAGGTAATATGTAAAGATACACAATGAACTCAATAAACAAATAAAACTTATGACAAGCCCTTTCCTTTCAATAGTAAGGGTTTGAGACCCGATGCATCAATTTCGTTGCTCATCTTATTTTAAACTTACCGCATGTCTCTGAATTTGCAACAATACACACAAATATCAGCTGGATTGAAAATGCACACATGAGCATACTTATGGGTTGTATATGTATGTCACAAACAAAGGGCTCAGGATTGAGCATGTAGGTCTACATTGTCTTTGGTTTCAACGTTTTTTTTGAAACATTAATTATAACAATGAATATGGCACCTTTGAATGATAGATGAAAACGTGGTTCTGCATAAGAATATAGAAATATGTATTTGACAACAACAACACCAATAATGTGATGATGCCAAATAGAGATGATTGAACATGGCAACATGTCTTATAGGTATAGGCTTTCACAAAAAGTTTCCTTAACGCTAACCACACTTCCTTAAATTTTAATCAAACAGCGACATAAGTTTGCGACAGACAGCCAGACATAAAGACAGACATGTAGGCAGGCAGACACTATACAGAATTTTCTGTCCAAACTCACATCTCTCAAAACACTGGTCTGCGTAATTTAATTATTTGGTCCATTATCAACCACTTTCAGTTTGGACCATAACGGTATATACAGTATCTACCATAACACTATCAATACAAGTTTGCTGTATCTAATGGACAGACTCATTTAATCACTGAATTAAACAGTTTTTAACAGGGCATACAAATCTAGTGACAGAAGTCGCTTCCTCTGACTTAGGCTGTGACGTAGGTTGTTAGGGGTGTATATATACTCACAGGCCACTTAAATTTTATTGAGTTTCTGTCTTCAAAGTCTAAAATGACATGGCTACCGTTTTTGCATACCCAGCTCAATGGAATATCAGTTTGTGTGTTTGTGCTTATGCTTAATGTAACAGTCAGCAATTTTTCAGTAGGTTTTGGACGCATCAAGGGTAGCCTCCATAGAGGTTAGAACAAAAAAAACTCTCCATTTTAAATCGAGCACTCTACCACTGAAACACTCATTCTATAAATATCCAGCATGGTAATTGGACTAACCAGTTGAACAGGCTTGTTTGCACCCGCACTGATTTCAAACCTTAAAGACTGCCGTGTAGTTTGGTTCAACTGAAATGTTAATCAGATCATAAAATTCCAGGTAACAGAGCAATATTAAATATGGGACCCAATGGAGTTTAGTTATCAAACGTTGTCCAATAGTCTCCAAGGAAGAATGTGGTTTCTTTTAAAAGCCATTTTCTGTGAACACTTCTCCATGACGCACGTGAGAACTTGGAAATATAAAAACAGCAAGTGAATATGATCAGGAAATACATCATACTGCAGACTAAGTAAGTAAGGGTGCAAAGATCAGGAATCGATCGGGAAAGTGACTCACAGTTAGACACCACAAAGAGAACCAAGAGGTCAGCCCTTTCCCAGCAGGTGACCATAAAGCACATAAACACAGACGCGCACAAAGACATAGCAAACACAAGACAGAACAAAACATAAAAGATCCTCAAAAGAACGGTCAGTAAAACATTTTACTGGAGGGCTTAAACCAGTTTAATGGCGCCAACCTCACCCTTAATTCAGATGTGGATCAAACACATAGATATTTGGTTTGCATGAAAGACCCCTAACTAATCAATGCATCATCTCCTAAAACATATAAATCAAGATATAAGAAGGAGATAAAACAAAGATGAGGACTCAACAGTAAATAAAACTGAATACCGGAGCAAAAAAATCCAACAGGTAAACCCCGGTGGGCCCGACAAACAGCCAAAGCAGCAGGCCCTTACCATCTCATCAAAAGATAAGTCTTTAAGTCGGAACCATCATAGAGTCTGAAGTCCGACCCACCGGCGTGCAATTAAAGTGAAAAGCAAAGTTGCCAACTGTGATTGGGTTGACCACCAAGCCTGCAGTCTGTTGCAATACATTAATGTTATATTCAATCTTTTTATGATGGGAAATTATTTTAATGAACTGCGCCGAAAAATTATTAGAGCCAACAATCTTCTTCAATTTATACACCAAGTCACCATAGAAATCAGGTTCCAAAAGTCCTTGGGGCAAGAGAGATTTAAGTCCAACTTGGAATTTAGAAATCAAATCATAGTATCATCTATAAAATTTTGATATTGTTTTGGGAAGTTTATGATACCGTAAGCCTTGTTTAAGAAGTTTCTGACTTAACAAATTTATTGCGAGTGTCGAGGTCAGCAACATAGCTAGATGCTCTAGCAAAACGAATGAGTTGAGAGATATAGACTCCATAGGATGTAGAACGAGGAACATCACCATCTAAAAATGGGAAATTGACAATATCAAAATCAAAGTCGTCACGTTTATCATAAATTTTGGTAGAAACAATACAATTAGAAATTGACAAATGCAAGTCTAAAAATGCGACTTCAGTATCAGAGGTATTGGTTTCATTCAATTGGAGGTCTGAAGGGTATATTCGATATTTGACTAAACATATTGTCAAAATAAACATTATTAATATCTAAAATATCGTCCAAATATCTTGATGTAGTGTTAAACGCATCAATAACATCAGCCTGCTTATCATCAGAAAGAGACATCATAAAGTCCCTCGCAAAGCAAAACAGGAATAAATCTGCAACCAGGGGAGCACAATTAGTGCCCCATAGGAATCCCAACTACTTGTCTATTCAGCTTGGTGCCAAATCGAAGACATGCTGCTCTTAATACCCATATCAGTGTTTATCTTGTACACCATTGCAAAAATTCTCAAAAAACTGCTTCAAAATATGTAAAAAAATCCCATCTTTCCATATTTTGAAAATACCCTTATGTTTTTGTATTATCTCATTTTGAGCAAAGTTGGTACAGTATACAAGTATGTTAATTTCAGAAATTTGATAAACAGATTTCGATGGAATGGTCAACCAAGTATGCCTTTTTTCACTTTTTTCTTTGCCATTTCCTACAAAGCTCAGCGTGACACCAATATCCCTGGTTACCATAGTAACCAGATGTCATTTTGAAATTTTAAGGCGTGTTTTGTTGTTTGGGGGCCATACCTGCTTCACACACAAAGAATGAGAAAAATCCCAGACGTAGCGTGTCGAACCCCTATGGGAATTTATTTTATTCTTACAGAGAATCCATGTTAAATTCTGACAAATTGGAGCTAAAGGAGCTTATCCGTTTATCTCCTTAAAGATTAAACTGGTTTTCCAATTGCTTAGACCACGGCACATGCCATATTCAAAGCTGCCAATTGTCCCACTCGCCTACATGTGTCAAACATGCATGGCCTTTTTATCCAGCGTTATTTTAAATTTCGTGGATTGTGCCTCTGTCTTTGCTTTCTCGGGTAAAAGAAATCTCAGCAATGGCCAGTTCATAAAACAAGGTCAGTTTAAAATGCGTTTTCATTTATCACTGATCCACAATTCCAAAAGAATAAAAAAGTATGAACCTTTCTATACTGATGGGCTTTTGTGGATCTTTTATGTTTTTGTTCTGTCTTGTGTTTGCTATGTTTTGTGCGCGTCTGTTTATATGTGCTTCGTGGTCACCTGCTGGGAAAGAGCTGACCTCTTGGCTCTCGTTTGTGGGGTCTTCTGTGAGTTTGTCACTTTCCCATTGGTATCCTGGGTCAGGTGTGGTACTTGATTGTATCGATTCCTGATCTTTGCAACCTTACTTACTTTAAAACGCAACACTAACTTCCTTTTATAGCTTTCAAAAGACAGTTGAATGTTAACTTCCTTTGCTTCGATTTTGTCATCATGAAGTGGTATCTTCGGCCAACGCCTAGGTTTTAATTGTACAGAGTAGTATAGGCGCCACTAAAGGGTAAATGACGTCACTTCCGATCCAAGATGGCGGCCCCCACGACTTCCGATCAAAGATGGCGGCCCCCACCGCGTGAGATCCAAGATGGCGGCCCCACGAAGTCAGATACAAGATGGCGGCCCCTGTGACGCGTTCGGTTACACCTCGGAGGGTGAGTCAACGTCCTAGACCACGAGAAGGTAGCGTCACGTCCTAGAGCGCGGTGTCGTTCTTCTTCTCTATATACAAGGGGGTGAGGGGCCTCTCATTTATTTCCGGGTGGTTTTTTTACGAAGTTCAGAACGAGATCCAGTCTTTAATGGTGTAATAGGACTAGCTTTTCCATTATTCTAGCTCCGATTTCAAATGGGCCAACGTTATCTTTAGAAGCGTACGAATAAACTTTTGTTTACCGCCAAGGGCCTCCACCTTTCTTTGGTAACCCAGCGTCCTATCACCCAAGATGTACAGTTGGCGTCTGGAGCATCTGAGGAGTACTTTTTCGGGTTAGGGGCCTCTCATTTATTGAACGAACACGGATCTGGAGGAGTCTATATTGAGGATTTCCGGGAAGGTAGCGTATGGGATCAAGGTGGTGCGTTCCGGTAAAGGCTTGGCAAACTTCATTTCTAATCGGCAGTGCCCTTGTCTCTTGACATTGAATGAGTAGTAAGGATGATCTCCAACTCGTATAAGCAATAGCCTTTAACATAGTCATTTCGTTTAACGTTTATACCTTTCTGAAAGCACGTCAGAGTTCTGTAACAGTCCACGGACTGATCGGCTTCGTAATTGGGTCGTTAAGGCTGAGAGAGATATGATTGTCCATCAACGTAGAACGGGCTCCTCGCCATGCATACTGCGTCTGGCTAACTTAGGAGCATATTGGGCAATTATTTGCTGTTCGTCCTTTAGTATCTCAATGAATTCCAGTCCGAAGTTGCTGTCTTACGCCCTCCGTCCGTTATACTATCCTCTCCTTTTCGCTTAAGCTCCGATTTTGCCATTTCTAAAGCTTGGGCTACTGGGGTGACCAGGTTCACTACGGGTTCTTCCTTTTGTCTCATTTCTTTCAACTCTCTGTATTTGCGTCCACTACCCACAATATAATGACCCTGACTGTCGCGTTCCGCGTAGCCATCTCTAACATCCAGCAAGTGCTGATACCATTTGTCGGGATCCGAGACATACGAAATCCACTTCTGCTGTTGGTAATCGTAAACGAGTCTAGTGCCCATCTCTTTCCATCGATTTCCTCCTTTGTGCTCGAGTTATTCTTACGCTCTATTCATACGAACAGGCGAGAGACTAGTTCACTATCCTCAAGAACCTCGATTAATCGCTCAGCAGCCTCTCTGGCTTCGCGCCGTAGTTGTCTACATCTCATCCGAAACAACAGTTCATCAAACAAAGCTATACACATAAAAGTAATGGCGAACATATTTACGCCTACTCAATACTTAATCCCTTTTCTTAGTTACCACTTTTGATAGTCATTCCGGTAACACTCCGAACACCGTAATGCCCCTAACTGATTCATGTGATCACTTTGCACGTAACAGTGTACGACCCTGTCTAGTTCGGGTAAGGCCCTCCCAATTTCTGTTAAGAGTTCTTTGACGGCAATGTATTCTAGGGGTCTCAGGTATAATCCCTTTTTCGTAGGTATCACCTCTTCTTGCGGCTTCCAATACTGCCTTATATCCATACATGCGCTGCCCTCGGTGATGGTACAATAAAAGTTCCCTCCAAGATGACTCTTATAGTTTTGTTTCTCTGTCCTCCCTTGATCCGCGTATTCTAAGTTATCCACCTAATTCTTCCATCGCATCAAGGTTAAGCTGATACCTTTTTTGGTCAGTTTGTCATCTTTCCATTCTCTCAGGTCAACACGCAGTTCACCTTTCCATTCTGTGACCTCGATAAAGCGATCGTTTCCGAGACTGAATCTGCATCTAGACATGTTTACTGTTTGACTGTCAGAATAGATATGACTAGATTGCTGCAAAGCGCCTTATATAGTGAGAGGTCTCTTCTGATTGGTCAATTATCCAGTCATCCGATTGGTCAACCTCCTCACTCCTGCTTCCTCCTCCTCATTCTCCTTCACGATGTAGTAGAGTCCTCTTGGTCTTCAGAGCCTTTCTCGGTTTCTATATTATGATTAATCCATACGTCCATAAATAAATCTTTTCTGAGTTTGATGGCTTGTCTGATAGAGTCCGCCTGATTCATATCATGTTGGTTCTTGAACGTTTCAGCCGATTCCAGTATTCGCAGTTGAACAGGATCCTCTTGTAGCTCGTAATAATCTATTAGAAATTGGGCGTAATCTCGTCTGAGTTTTTTGCGGAGAGAAGGCAAATTATCATTGGCTGCGAGATGAATAGCTTTATCCGATCTAAAACCTCGCTCTTCATAGGCATTCACTTTAGCTTTAAACTGCTCTACATTCTCCTGCCTGATGGGATTTTGAAATCTCCTGTCCCAGATGTCGGATTTAGAGTGTCTTAGTTTTCTTCGTTTACCTGGAGGGCTTAAATCGCTTACCCTCCTATTCCATATATCCGGTTTATAACTTTCATCTCTTTCTTTATCCGGAGGGCTGATAGAGCGTATATAATCTAGGGACTCAACACTGTCAGCATCTTCATCATCAGAAATATCTCCGTCATCGGGAGACTGTTGATTGACAAATATGTCAGTTTGTAGTCTGTCCTGTTCGGATGTACTCGATTTAAGATCTAGGACGAGGTAACCATATGGTCTTGCCGTGGCATCTTCAAATTTCCTCATAAATGTGGCGCAAGTGGACAGATAAATTCTTCTTGCCAAGGTCGCAACTTGTTGTCTGTCAATAGGATTATTAAACAAGACCATATATTGCGTATTTAAAGCGATATCCCTGCAATCTCTACCTTGAGGAAATACGTTTTGAGTCAAATACACGATAGATATATTTCTGTGGTGACTGCCTTTCGTAAAAAGGTCGGCAATTCTCTGGTCACACTTTGCTTCGGTCATCAGGTCATCAAAAATGATTAGGTTCCTTTTTGAGGGATCGATAAACTGAGCATTATCCAGATAGTCTGGGATACCCCGTATAAATTCTATACATGGAATTCTCTTCTGAAGGTCTTCATACAGGGGCTGCCATTGTCCAAAACACCATAAGATTCGTTCCTGTGGCGGTTGTACTAACGAGGAAAGTAACAGTTTTCTAGTCCATTCCGTTTTCCCCGATCTACTGGGTCCAGTTACCATCATAGAGAATGGGTGTTTAAATGTCATTTCCTTCAATGGTTGTGACTGGTCTGTATATTTCCCACTGCCATGGACATTGCGTTCATGTCTTTGCAATGCATCACGCCTACTATAGGACTGGTTGCAGATCAAACACCTGATCATTTTGTCTCAGTTAGTATTGTTTTTCTACCTTCATACGGGTGTCATCCTTCTTACGATCATTGGATCATTGTTACCACCACCACCACCACCGACACCACCACCATCACCACCACCACCACCACCCACCACATTCACTGTATCCTCACTGTATCCCACTGTACCCCAACTGAACCAACTGAACCTCACTGTGCCCCCACTATACTCTCACTGTACCTCCACTGTATCCTCCCTGTACCCTCAATGTATCCTCCTTTCCTCCTCCTCCTCACCCTCTCCTCCTCCCTCCTAATCCCTCTTTACCCCAACTGAACCCTCACTGTGCCCCAATGTACCCTCACTGTATCCTCACTGTACCCCACTGTACTCTCACTGTATCCCCACTGTATCCTCCCTGTACCTTCACTGTATCCTCCTTCCCCCCTCCTCCTCACCCTCTCCTCCTCCCTCCTAGCTCCATTATGAATTTGAACTATCATGATCACTGTTTTTTACGGCCATTATACTCATTGTAGAACGTTCTATCATCGTAGGTTCACCGGTAATTGTTGGTTGACCATGGTTATATAATGATTAAGCATAACAGTTTCGCTTTAAACAACCAGTCGTCAGCATTTACGCTATGTATAGTCTTAAGATGATGTACTATATTTAGCACATCCTTTCTATCGCATATTGGACACTGGATCTTAAATCTATGAGGCATAGTTTTGATCTGTTTTTAAACACCATTTAAAACGAAACTTTATGTTTACCAGCTTGCTGGGCAAGCCTTTCCTTTTAAATTGAAACTTTTATAATACAAACGCGAACCTTCCTTTTAAAACGACACTTTTATGTATAACCTGGCAGGCCTTTCCTTTTAAATCTAAACGCTTATAATACAAGTGCGAGCCTTCCTTTTAAAACGACACTTTTATGTTTCAGCTTCCTGCGCAAGGCTTTTCCACGGGTGGTAAACCTAGGAACTACCACGAAATTGTGTTAATGTAATTTTGTTCCCAAGCCACATCCGGGACACGTCGTGGTAGTTTCCAGGCCGAAAATTGGATAAAGAAAGGTTGGTGTCACTCTCATTTTTGTTTTATTTTACAACTAAAAACGAACAATGGTGAAATCAGACAATGTGGTTCCGTGTAAACATGTTTCAGCGTCCCCTCTAGCCCAAAATTTTGTTTGAAAAGTTATTTTCTTTCTTTAGATTCGTGTTTCCCCACTGAGCATCAGACCATCTTTTCCCAAAGTTCAGAGGATTTTAGCCCATATCTGTGAAATTAAATGGAATTTGATATCATTTGACGATGGAAATGATAAAAAGACCCTGAATAAACATTCCTACACAGAAAAAAAAATCTGAGCATTTACTCATAAACGATTCATGCCCCGTTCATCCTGAGTGGTAGTTTCCAGCTCATCGTGGTAGTTAAAATGCTATCGTGGTAGTTTCTAAGAGCTTGTAGGAATTTAGTAGTAGTTCGCATTAGCAGATGTTCACTATTCAGGGGCTACTTCATTTTTATAAAGACAGGGTGTGCGGGCCGAACCTTGAATACCCCTCTTATTCATACAAAGACCTTTTCAAACAACCTTTTATCAGATAACAAAAGTCGACTGCCTGAATTTTAATTTTAGTGCGCTATTGAAATGATGAGAAGAATGAAAATAAGGGATATTCACATATTCTTTTTTTGAATAAACATGCTTTTTAATTATAAAATAACATGCCCGTTCATCGTCGCACTCACATGCATATTAAACGTGTCATAACCCAAGGATATTACCTTTTTTTTTGAAGCGCAAGTACTAACGATACTTTGGGCCAGTAGTCTTAGCCTGCCATTTTATCTTAAAATTGACTGAACAGTGAACAACGTGGCGAGTGACGCAATTTTTTATACCATTTTTTTTCGTCTGTTGCTTGGTCCACCACAGCTCAACTGACGACCTTCTTTTGCTCTAGATTTCCAGTTGTTGTTTGGCAGTCCAGGGCATGATCTCCACCTGTCAAGCATCACATTGAATCTATTGAGTCCTCAGCTTAACTTCTTCATGGTTTTGAAATGTGATTTATTTGTTTACCGTGGTAATTAATTGACGAGTTTGAGGGTTATCATGCGAAACAAACATCCACTATAATGTGTTGTACCACTTCAGAAGCGTATCCTACAAAGTCTTAGAAACTACCACGATAGCATTTAAACTACCACGATGAGCTGGAAACTACCACTCAGGATATACGGGGTATGAATCGTTTACGAGTAAAGGCTCAGATTTTTTTTCTGAGTAGGAATGTTTATTCCGGTCTTTTTATCATTTCCATCGTCAATTTATATCAAATTCCATTTAATTTGACAGATATGGGCTAAAATCCTTAGAATTTTGTGGAAAGTTCGTCCGATGCTCAGTGGGGAAACACAAATCTAAAGAAAGAAAATAATTTTTTCAATAAAATTTTGGGATAGAGGGGACGCTGAAACATATTTACACGGAACCACATTGTCGGATTTCACCATTGTTCGTTCTTAGTTGTAAAATAAAACAAAATGAAAGTGACACCAACCTTCTTTTATCCAATTTTCTACCTGGAAACTACCACGACATGTCCTGGATGTGGCTTGGGAACAAAATTACGTTAACACAATTTCGTGGTAGTTCCTAGGTTTACCACCCGTGTTTTCATGCATTCTTATAACGCGAAGATGAATCAAGCTATGTAAAAAAACGTGTGGTGTTCCAAAACACCAGTTTACAAACGTTTGAGCTAAATAGTATCATTTAAACTGTTCAATTTGCATGTTTATTGTTCGACTGTCATATTAGCTATGACTCGATTGCATGCGATGCGCATAATATAGCCAGAGGTCTTTTCTGATTGGTCAATAATTAATCATAGTAATATCGTTATAAATGTATATCATAAGCCATACATTTCGCAATTCGTCTCTAGACTATGAACAGACGATACGTAAGTTGAATTTAGGGGTTAACTGTCTCATGTATCTACCTGTACACGAGCAGCGAAGACTCTGGCGAGTCTGCGCTGATGTACCAGCTTGTGTTAAGTCGTTGATGAATACTTTTAAGAAATCTTTATGAGCGTAGGATGCCTAATCACTGAGAGAGTTAGGATAGCTCTGTAATGCGATCATGAGTCGACTATTTAATGTCTACATACGATGATGTCATCCAAAATGGCCACCACCCATGCGCAGTGAGAGCATTTAATTAAACAACATCTATATCCGTACTTTGTACATTAGTTCTCAGGTAAATGTAGACGTCACGAAACTAATTTCTAACCCTGCCATCTAACAAAGGCGAACTCAGCAGACGACAGAATGAGAAGAATCGCATTATTGGTGTATTTATATACCCTAGACATTTAAAATGAAAAGGGTCAAATCGCCATCGCCTTTCCTAGTACAGGCTATAGATACATAAAACGTCTGGTCCGATGGACAGGCTCATCTGCTTGAATACCGCACTCTGATCAGTAAATTTGATAATGTCAGCGAAGACCCAGGGCAATAAAACAGAAAAGTCGTGCGTATTGAAAAGGTGGGTTTTCCGTGGGCCTGTCTCTATAATCAGCTGCTGACCGGATCTGACCGGATGCCTTCACTGTGATCCATGTTGTGAAATCGCTTATCGATTTTACAATTCAGGAGTAATGAATGCATTGAGACAGGCCCAGTGAGAGTGAGAGTACAGTGGGGTACAGTGAGGATACAGTGAGGGTACATTGGGGCACAGTGAGGTTCAGTTGGTTCAGTTGGGGTACAGTGGGATACAGTGAGGATACAGTGAATGTGGTGGGTGGTGGTGGTGGTGGTGATGGTGGTGGTGTCGGTGGTGGTGGTGGTGGTAACAATGATCCAATGATCGTAAGAAGGATGACACCCGTATGAAGGTAGAAAAACAATACTAACTGAGACAAAATGATCAGGTGTTTGATCTGCAACCAGTCCTATAGTAGGCGTGATGCATTGCAAAGACATGAACGCAATGTCCATGGCAGTGGGAAATATACTGACCAGTCACAACCATTGAAGGAAATGACATTTAGACACCCATTCTCTATGATGGTAACTGGACCCAGTGGATCGGGAAAAACGGAATGGACTAGAAAACTGTTACTTTCCTCGTTAGTACAACCGCCACTGGAACGAATCTTATGGTGTTTTGGACAATGGCAGCCCCTGTACGAAGACCTTCAGAAGAGAATTCCGTGTATAGAATTTATACGGGGTATCCCAGACTATCTGGATAATGCTCAGTTTATCAATCCCTCAAAAAGGAACCTAATCATTTTTGATGACCTGATGACCGAAGCAAAGTGTGACCAGAGAATTGCCGACCTTTTTACGAAAGGCAGTCACCACAGAAATATATCTATCATGTATTGGACTCATAACGTATTTCCTCAAGGTAGAGCTTACAGGGATATCGCTTTAGATACACAATATTTGGTCTTGTTTAATAATCCTATCGACAGACAACAAGTTGCGACCTTGGCAAGAAGAATTTATCCGTCCACTTGCGCCACATTTATGAGGAAATTTGAAGATGCCACGGCAAGACCATATGGTTACCTCGTCCTAGATCTTAAATTGAGTACATCCGAACAGGACAGACTACAAACTGATATATTTGTCAATCAACAGTCTCCCGATGACGGAGATATTTCTGATGATGAAGATGCTGACAGTGTGGAGTCCCTAGATTATATACGCTCTATCAGCCCTCCGGATAAAGAAAGAGATGAAAGTTATAAACCGGATATATGGAATAGGAGGGTAAGCGATTTAAGCCCTCCAGGTAAATGAAGAAAACTAAGACACTCTAAATCTGACATCTGGGACAGGAGATTTCAAAATCCCATCAGGCAGGAGAACGTAGAGCAGTTTAAAGCTAAAGTGAATGCCTATGAAGAGCGAGGTTTTAGATCGGATAAAGCTATTCATCTCGCAGCCAATGATAATTTACCTTCTCTCCGCAAAAAACTCAGACGAGATTACGCCCAATTTCTAATAGATTATTACGAGCTACAAGAGGATCCTGTTCAACAGCGAATACTGGAATGGGCTAAAACGTTCAAAAACCAACACGATATGAATCAGGCTGACTCTATCAGACAAGCCATCAAACTCAGAAAAGATTTATTTATGGACATAGGGGCGAATCATAATATAGAAACCGAGAAAGGCTCTGAAGACCAAGAGGACTCTACTACGTCGTGAAGGAGAATGAGGAGGAGGAAGCAGGAGTGAGAAGGTTGACCAATCGGATGACTGGATAATTGACCAATCAGAAGAGACCTCTCACTATATAAGGCGCTTTGCATCAATCTAGTCATATCTATTCTGACAGTCAAACAGTAAACATGTCTAGATGCAGATTCAGTCTCGGAAACGATCGCTTTATCGAGGTCACAGAATGGAAAGGTGAACTGCGTGTTGACCTGAGAGAATTGAAAGATGACAAACCGACCAAAAAAGGTATCAGCTTAACCTTGATGCGATGGAAGAATTGGGTGGATTACTTAGAATACGCGGATCAAGCGAGGACAGAGAAACAAAACTATAAGAGTCATCTTGGAGGGAACGTTTATTGTACCATCACCGAGGGCAGCACATGTATGGAAATAAGGCAGTATTGGAAGCCGCAAGAAGAGGTGATACCTACGAAAAAGGGATTATACCTGAGACCCCTAGAATACATTGCCGTCAAAGAACTCTTAACAGAAATTGGGAGGGCCTTACCCGAACTAGACGGGGTCGTACCCTGTTATGTGCAAAGTGATCACATGAATCAGTTAGGGGCATTACGGTGTTCGGAGTGTAACCCGAAAGACTATCAAAACTGGTAACTAAGAAAAGGGATTAAGTATTGAGTAGGCGTAAATATGTTCGCCATTACTTTTATGTGTATAGCTTTGTTTGATGAACTGTTGTTTCAGATGAGATGTAGACAACTACGGCGCGAAGCCAGAGAGGCTGCTGAGCGATTAATCGAGGTGCTTGAGGATAGTGAACTAGACTCCTGCCCGTTAGTATGAATAGAGCGTAAGAATAACTCGAGCATGAAGGAGGAAATTGATGGAAAGAGATGGGCACTAGACTCGTTTATGATTACCAACAGCAGAAGTGGATTCCGTACGTCTTGGATCCCGACAAATGGTATCAGCACTTGCTGGATGTTAGAGATGGCTACGCGGAAAGCGACAGTCAGGGTCATTACAGAGAGTTGAAAGAAATGAGACAAAAGGAAAAACCCGTAGTGAACCTGGTCACCCCAGTAGCCCAAGCTTTAGAAATGGCAAAATCAGAGCTTAAGCGAAAAGGAGAGGATAGTATAACGGACGGAGTGCGTAAGACAGCAACTTCGGACTGGAATTCATTGAGATACTAAAGAACGAACAGCAAATAATGGCGCAATATGCTCCTAAGTTAGCCAGACGCAATATGCATGGCAAGGAGCCCGTTCTACGTTGATGGACAATCATATCTCTCTCAGCCTTAATGACCCAATTATGAAGCCGATCAGTCCGTGGACTGTTACAGAACGCTGACGTGCTTTCGGAAAGATATAAACTTTAACCGAAATCTATTGCTTATACGCGTTGGAGATCGATCCTACTACTCATTCAATGTCAAGAGACAAGGGCACTGCCGATTAGAAATGAAGTTTGCCAAGCCCTTACCGGAAAGCGCCACCTTGATCCTATACGCTACCTTCCCGGAAATCCTAAATATAGACTCTCCAGATCGGTGTTCGTTCGATAAATGAGAGGCCCCTAACCCGAAAAAGTACTCCTCAGACGCTCCAGACGCCAACTGTACATCTTGGGTGATAGGACGCTGGGTTACCAAAGAAAGGTGGAGGCCCTTGGCGGTAAACAAAAGTTTATTCGTACGCTTCTAAAGATAACGTTGGCCCATTTGAAATCGGAGCTAGAATAATGAAAAAGCTAGTCCTAGTCCCTTACGAGAAGTACCAGAGGCTCTTGGATGGCAAAACAATGGAGAAGAAAACGCCGAACCCGCCCAAAAGACGTGAAAGGACCGTGCTGAAAAAAAAAGGGTCCACCCGGGGAACGGGATAAACCGAGCGCTCCGACCCGCTACACCATTAAAGACTGGATCTCGTTCTGAACTTCGTAAAAAAACCACCCGGAAATAAATGAGAGGCCCCTCACCCCCTTGTATATAGAGAAGAAGAACGACACCGCGCTCTAGGACGTGACGCTACCTTCTCGTGGTCTAGGGAGTTGATTCACCCTCCGAGGTGTAACCGAACGCGTCACAGGGGCCGCCATCTTGTATCTGACTTCGTGGGGCCACCATCTTGGATCTCACGCCGTGGGGGCCGCCATCTTGGATCGGAAGTCGTGGGGGCCGCCATCTTGGATCGGTAGTGACGTCATTTACCCTATAGTGGCGCCTATACTACTGTACAGCTAAACTCGACGACGATATTAGTTAGTAAAGGTTCAGTCACTGAAACATTGCTTAAGTAGCGAAGATTTTAAGTCATCGAGGGTACACATAGAATAACACCAAAAAAGCAAACACCAGCCATGCAAAATAAGAGCGATTCCTCGATGAATTACAAAGCCCGTGACACACATTTGATGCTTCTCGGGTTTCTTGATTAAAAGAAGTAGGACCTATTTCACTGAAAACATTTTGTCACATGAAACAGTTGACCCCCTTCTCAAAAAGTTTACATTTTCAATGCTTTAAATTAATTTTAAGTGGACAAGTTTTTCATGTGTAACTAAGAGATGAACACTTTAACATACAATCAAATTGATTGCTTTGCTTTCTTTTTTAAGACATAAATTAAAGCTGCTATCCACGTATTACGTTTTTAAAGCCCGTCAGTATAGTACGAAAGCTTTCTTAGTGCATGTACGAACCTCGACACTAATTTTCATTTGAAGTGTTTGACAATTTCAGCAAAGTTTATGTTTCAGTTAAAGCTTTGGCAGTCAGAATAATGTATGTAGATTTTCATGTTTTATTAACTTATCCTAATACTTTTTAAACAAGTGATAGTTTCTACCTACCCTCTGCCACCGTAACAAATGGCGGCGAATCCATTGAAATGAACCGAATTTCGTCGTGAAATGACCGTTGCGACCGTTTTCCAGTGTTACGGCAGGACGCGGTAACTGCTAGACAGACAGGCAGACAGACAGACGGACTCATACAGTGATTATAGTACACACATGCGGGTCGTGCAATGATAACAATAGAGGAGCACAGTGGCTCAGTGATAGAGTACTGGACTCAGAACTTGAATCGAGAATCGGAGGCACTGCCTTACAGTTCAACTCAGGAAGACCCGTCCCGACATGACTGAACAAATGTTGACTGGGTCGTAAACAACAACAACAACAACAACAACAAATAATAATTATAATAATAATAATAATAATAATAATAATAATATTATTATTATTATTAAATAATAATAATAAAAATAATAATAATAATAATAACAATAATAATTGTGATTCCGAATTATCTGTATTTTGTTGAATATTTCCGACAAATTTATCTTTCTATTTTCACGGGAGTGAGCAAGAAAATATTTCCGACACAGATTTCCCAATATTTTGATTTTAAAATGTTTGAACGGCAAATTTTTATGTATTAGATTTTGTAATGATGGGAGTGTCTGTTTAGAGAATTGTGGGTTACTATGATATTTCTCACGCTCTAGTAGTTCCGATTGTAAATATTAGGACATAAAAGATAAACCAACATCGCACTGAAAACCCTGACATTTCCGTGACTTATCTGCATAATGAAATCAAACCACAAACCTAACAAAAGAAATAGCTAAAATCGGATATAAATATTTACATGTGACGTCACTCACCGTACAATCCTCTCATTCATTGATTTCAGCTAATTGAATGGCTGGTTCCCGCAGTTACACACACGTTCACAATGGAAATTTTTACGCGGAAAGTATAAAACCGTTAAGACGGCGTGGATCGGACTTAATGGTTGAAACCTATTATTTGTGGTACTTGTTTAGTTAGCATATTTATTTACAAAATAAAAACTATTATTTTTCTACAAGTGATAAACTGGAACGCAACATATTGTAATTAATTCCAATATGGAGTCTCCATCTAAGAATAAGGATTTTTATTTGGATACGGATGTTGGAGATAACTTGGAAGACGACCACGATGATACAGAAGCAATTAGTGAAAAGGACGAAAATGAAGAGGATTCAACAGTCACTACTCCAATGTTGAATGGAACGACTCAGTCTGATGTACCAGGGAAAATTCTCTACCAGATGGGAGACGTAGAAGTCGAGGTGGTAAGTGTTTAATAACATAGTTTATACCACCCTTACCAACTTTAGCACGAACTATCTCATGATGTGCAAGGTCTACACTAATGCAGGTGGTATAAAATAGTTATACCATGTTTGTCCACCCGCACGTAAGATAATCCACTCGCTAAAGCTCGTGGATTATCTCCTAGTACAGACGGACAACCCGTGCATGTATAACTATTACGTGTCCAGGCCGTGCCAAGAGAAAATCTGTCTTCGGGGCAGCTACAAAGACTTACTGGATTATATATTTGAAAAAAAAAAATGTGTATGTGTAGCAATGTAGTGAACATCAGTAGCGCAGACCAGACTGCGCCTTTGTTGACTATCGGATATTTTGAAAGTTTTTATAACGACACGGCTCAAATAAATTAACAGCAATCGATCTAGAAAACAAGTATTGGTCAATTGAAAGTAATTAACATTCTATCTATAAATTCTGCAGATGCCATAATGGAATTTTAATTTTTATCTGATGCTTGTAAAAAGAGAATTTGTACGATACTGCTGATCGTCTGATTGGACAGAACCCAAATGCCCAACAAGACTCGTTTGTTGTTTGGCCATTTTAAAGACATGTCAACCCAGAGCAGTGACGCATATACGTCACTGCCCAGAGGTTCGTTTTGGAAAGTCGCGTCACCGATGATTCAATCTTTGACGCGGAATCATTTGTCTTGAAGTATGCCGAATTTCCCATTCTCAGAAAAATGACTCATTTTGCTCTCATACATCATTATTACCTGTCTTATCTGCAGGTGTGATACCGATGTAGAAATTCTTGAACAAAATTACTGAAATAGCAGAATCATACTGGGTAGATTATTAATGACGAGCAGGTCATGATATCAGTATCGGAAACGGAACTGTAGCAGTGTTATACATAGAGGAGCAGTCTGATCTGGTTTCACATTATTGGCTACAGATACGTTTTGAATGGACTAATATCGTATTTTGAAATTATACAGCTCATTATATTTGTTCGGGCTAAAATAAAAGTAACACAATGCCAATTCGATTGGAAACATATGTGACCAATCTCCCAGACTGCATCTTATCTGTCTTACCTTCTGTGCATACACAATCTTCAGCGATGGCACAATGTACAATAACAGTCGTTTGATTATGAATATTGATAATAAAATAAGTGGATGATTACTAGAAAGGTATTATTTTCCACGCAACACGACGGGAGCCAATTAATAAGGCGTTGTTCGTCAGCCAGATGGTTGCAAGATATGCAGCTGCCCGTCAGTCAAAGTCTTATCTCTCTTCCAACAGACTATATTAATTCACGTGCGTATGGTCCGATGGATCATCTAGCCAGATCATGAGATTATTGTGGGTACATATCGCATATCCGAGCTCCGAAGACTCAGACGAGACTGCGCAACAGCGCAGTCTCGTCAAAGCCTTCGCAGCTCGCGTGGCATTGGTGAAGGCTCAGACAAGATTTTAAGCTGCTTCCGACCAGCTAGTTAGTAAAATGACACCACCACCATTGCATTGATACATGATATCCAAACAAACATTATAATAATGAGCCGCGGCATGAGATTTCCAACAATGTGGCATTTTGACATGTGTAGACTCAGACGAGCCTCTGCAGTCCCCTTTTAAGCTCAGAAACTCCAAATGGTGTTCAGTCAGTAGCTTAACAGTCATAGAATACTCAAGCGACTAGCAAAGGCTCTGATCAGACTGCGCATTTGCACAGGCTGATCTGAGGCTTTGCTGGTCGCATATACCACATTGTTGGACATCTCATGCACTGACTCAATTATGATAAAGGTATTAAACGGCATCGTCTCTAACTAAATAGATGCGCATTTATGTTTGAAAAAAATGCTTTGAAATGCGTATGCAATACGTTCCATGCATCTCATGAACTGGTCCAATGAGATGTTTGTTTAACATGCGTAAAAGAAACGAGAACAGAAACCTGAAGATCGTAACATGTACTTAAGTCTTTATTCATTGGATAAGGAAGTTGACAATCATTTTTCCCCTTTTCGGTGAACAAAACAAAGCAAAATATACCACGGAGTGAGGCACGCGAATTTCAAATCTATTAACGCCATTGAATTAAGAAATCTACAACACGTACGAACATTAAAAAAATGTATTTAAAAACGGAAATTCAACATGCCATATAATTTGCATATGGTCAGCCAATTAGATTTGGGCATTTATACAACCTTTAATAGCTTTAGCATGAACTATCTCGTGATGTGCACGGTCTACACTTATGTAGGTGGTATGAAATAGTTATACCATGTTTGTCCACCTGTACGTAAGATAATCCACTCGCTAAAAGCCCGTGGATTATCGTCTCCACGTACAGGCGAACAACCCATGAAATGACTTTTACTTTCCGTATAGACAATTGACGAGCCTTCGCGACAGCGCATTTACGGCTCACACACAATTAGTCTCAGACTAAAAAATGGACTAACAGTTTTTGCTATATTAACGCTGTGGACGTGATTGGGCCTCCATACATTGTATCTTCATTAGTGGTTGGAAATTTCAGCAATTTTAGCAATCCTTTCAAAATGTTCCTTTGTGAAGGTGTGGTGTCGCACCATAGGAGTTGAGTATTTGTAAATATACCTGTATTTACCCACACACTTGAAGATTTACAGTATTTACCCGCATTATTGCGAATTCCTCAGGATTGCCATTGGGATGGTCCATTACAAGGTGTTGCATTTTTTTTAGCTCACCTGGGTGAGTCTTCGTGCGGCGCCCTTCTTGCGTCGTGCGTATTTTTTTTCTTTAAACGACATCTCCTCCTATTAAAACCACTGGCCTAAATTAAAAAAAACCTTCACACAAATGTTCCTCATAATGTCCTCTGCCAAAAATTACCAAAATGGCATTACTCCACCGAGCATGATGGCCGCCAGAGCTCTAGATAAGAAATATCTGAAGACGACATCTCCTGAACCACTGGTCCAAATTCAAATAATTTCACAGATATATTCCTCATATTTCCATCCGCCAATATTGCTTAAACGGTTATGTTGCGCAGAACAAGATGGCCACCAGAGCTATAGAAAAGAAATATATGTGAACGGCATCTTCTCCGAAACCACTGGTCCATAGTCATACATTTAATTTAACACATATGTTTCTTATAAGGCTCTCTGACAAGATTGCCCAACCGGTTCTGCTCTGCTGAACAAAACGGACAAAAGAGCCTAAAATAGAAAGCTAAATACACAACATCAATTATCTGATCCATTTTTGGGTGTTAGGGTGGTGCACTATCTGCTGCAGCTTTCAGAGAGATGGTCCTGCCATATTTGGCTTGGTGACAGGACGAACTTTTCTTCACTTGAGGCAAATTTGGTAGGGGGTTGCCCTTTTAGTCTATCCAATTCTTCTCCCCCCTCTCTTTGGGAGGAGTCCTGACACGACTGAAATATTGTTGGCTGGGACGTTAACTCACTCAATCTATCATGTTCAAAATGGTTATTGATTTTTCATATCTACGATACTCCATTTTCCTGCTCAAATGAGTCCGCTATTCTTACCAAAACTGCTTCCAGGGGTAAGAATTCAGGTGAGCGTTCCAGGACTACCATGGCCCTCTTAGTGTTTTCCACTGGCCGAAAAGCAATCAATGCAGGCCCTTATGCGGCTCACTATGGTTTGTCGCTCTGAATTTAGCTCACCTGAGCCTGTGAGCTATTGTGATCGTCCGTCGTCCGTCCGTAAACCTTTTCTTTAAACGACATCTTCTCCTGACTCGTGGGCCACCGGTCGAAATTTAAAATAATGTCACATGAATATTCCCCATAATGCCCTCTACCAACATTGCATAATTGGTTCCGCTCCGCCGAACACGAGGGCCGCTAGAGCTCCAGATAAGACATCTTATAAACGACATCTCCTGAACCACTGGTCCCAATTCAAAATAATTTTACAGAATTGTTCCTCGTTATACACTCTACCAAAATTGCACAAATGGTTCCGCTCGGCTGAACAAAAGGGATACCAGAGCCCTAGATTAGTTATATCTTTAAACGACATCTCCTCCGGAACCACTGGTCCAAATTCAAAATAATTTCACAGAATTGATTCTCGTGATGGCTTTTATCAAATAAAAAGACCGCCAGATCTCTAGATGAGAAATGTATTTAAACGACATCTTCTCCTGAACCACCGGTCCAAATTTAAAATAATTTCACAGTCTCATGATGCTACCAAAATTGCATAAGGAGCTTTTCTCCGCAAAAAGAGGTTGCCCGGTCTCTAGGTAAGAACTATCTTTAGACGAAATCTCCTCCTGGACCACTAGTCCAAAATCAAAATAATTTCACAGAAATGGTTCTCATGTTGCGATCTACCAAAATTTAGTAGAAGGTTCAGCTTGGCTGAACAACATGGCTACCAGAGCCAAAATAGAAATATCTTTCAATCATATCTCCTTAGCCGCAGGCCAATACATCATCTACCCATGTGCCAGGACTCAGGTGAGCGATCCAGTGTCATAGCCTCATATGGCCCTCTTGTCTAAAAATTCAGGACTGATGGCTTTTGAAAACATTTGGGCTCATATTAAAACCGACGGCGGACAGGATCTGTATCCAAACAGAGTCGTGGTACATCTACTAGTATAGTAGTTGGACACTAAAGTATGCATGGTCACACCGGAAGGTCACTGAATAATTATAAATTATCAAACCGTTGTATTGTGAATATTTAATGAAGGAAACTTTTATAATCAAACAGAAAAAAAACGAACATTATAGCCTACATGTACAAACAAAATAAATATGGAAACATTAACCCAAATAAGCCTAGCGTCCGTTTTGTGGGACATCGAAAACTGTTCAGAATCAGATCAGACACCTAAGAACGTGGTGTCTGATCTGGTTCTGCCCTGTTTATTTACTGATGATGTACTTTTTAAACTTGAATTACTACACAATGACACTTAAATTGGAATTGAAAAGGGCGGGAAATTTCAGTAGGCATAAATGGGTTAATACATTCAGACACTATATTTTAGTATGTATAAATACGATTATACCAACCACGAAATATCTCGTGATGTGCAAGGTCTACACTGATATAGGGGGAATAAAATAGTTATAACATGTTTGTCCACCTGAACGTAAGATAATCCACTCACTAAAGCTCGTGGATTATCTCCATGTACAGGCGGACAAGCCATAACTCACGACCACCAATCCATCTCCTTCATTGCCTATACCAGTTCTGTTTTTTAATTTTGACAGCAAAATTTTGAAATCGGACAATGCTTTTCGATGAGACACTCATTGAACTTTTTGACATTGACATCGGTTTTAAAAGGATTTTCAACTTGACAGATTAAAATGGTTTGTAGTGAAGGAAAATGACATTTTTTCAACTTCAACACAGATTCTAGAATCAGTTTATGTGTCAGGGCACACTGTTTAAAATATGTCAAAGGTACACATCAAGGTCATCGAATATCATTTTCGGATTTTTAAATTTTTGTATTTGATAGAAAAAATAACGATTTTGCTGAAATTTAAGTCCCTTTCTTTCATAGGAAACATGTCCCTCTTCTTCATAACATATTATTGATTTTATGCGATGAAGGAGATGGATTGGTGGCCGTGATAACTATTACATGTACTGTACTTATATACTGAACAAAAGTGAAAACGCTACACATGAATTGTTTGCCATCTATATACAAAATTTTGCAGACCAAGAAAGCAAATGAAAGTGTATCGTAATGTTCAAATACTGGGTAATTCATAACAGTAAAGGTTTTACGGATGTTGTCACGAGCAAGCTCATGAAAACCATTTAAATGTGACAAAGGTCCAATTTTTTAAGTTGCAAATTTGAACAGAAACCTCACACAGCTTAAGCCTTCAGAAATCCACTACTTACGAGATCCGACTGCACAAAATGGTAGTCTAGACATGTGACAACCGAAAATGTGAAGGACTTATCTCAAGTGTGCTTCGATCGTTTAGAAAAGCAATCTTAAAAAGCGGGGTTTCCGTCAAATTGCCAAGTTTGAAAATTTAACACTGAAATCTCCATAGGAAAATCAATGTGTTGTTGCATCTTAGTATGAGGTCATTACTAGTCGAGAAATGGTAAAAACAATATGCTGAGAGGTCTGCCTGATTTGGTGAAATGAAATTATCGAAAATCGTGATAAATCGAAGATTACCAAACATTTAATATTCCCTACTTGTTTTTGTCAAAGGGAGACAATTTTCAATTTTTTACAAATTTGATAAATTCGAAATTGACTTCTGAGCTTGTTTCAAGTGATTAATCAGTTATCTTGTTTTTTTATGCAACACAATTATGACCAATTTTAATAAGCATAACAATTTGCGCATGTGCAATAGCAAAATGCAGTGAATAAAGCTTTAAACACTTAAAAGAGCATAACTCAGACATCAAACGAGACAAATTAATAGAGTTTCGACGAATCGTTTGCTGGATGTCTGGGAAACATTGTTAAGCATTAGTAAAAACTTTTTGCCCAATCTTTTCTCGCAAAATATAGATAATTGTAGTGTACCGTTTTCACCTTTGTTTAGTATATTATAACGAAAGCAAAACGTTTGGAAATTTCTAAAGATTTAGCAAGTACATTAGCAAAAGTGACGTGGATTATTTGGTACTTGAAACAACATTTTTTCCTTCAATTTTTCTCATCGGAAATAGATATATAAGCGGATTGAACCATTGTACCGCTGAGTAAACGAATTTCAATAATCACTGATAATAGAAATATATTTAGCTAAGATGGGAGGTTGTTGTTAGAAAACAAGAAACGAAATGAACCTTAAGCAATTTAATCACTAACTTGTTCAAAGACGAACTATACTGATCCGATCCTACGTGTGGTGCATGTATATGCGGTTCAGCAGCCGATGAGGACAAGCTCCGGCTTCTACAAATAACGTCATTAAGATAATAATGTATGGCCTGGCAAGGGTGAAAAATTGACGTGACTGAAAAACTGTAAATGTTAAAATTGAGTCCGGATGCCACCATCCGTCCCCAAAAACAATAATATAACACTTCCTGATGAAAACACGCACTCTCCGGGGCCTCTGTTAGAAGTGGTTTGAAAAAATGTAACATTAAAAAAACGAAAAAAAAACAAAACAACTCCCAACAACACAAACAGCAACATAAAAATAACGCTGTCACAATGCAGACCATATAAGCATTGGCGTCGCATCAACGTTGACCAGACGATGTTTCAACTCTACATGTCCATGGGGCGTATTCTAGGGGAGTTTGTGATACTGTTCTATTTGCTGGGAACTATTTAAATTTTGTATCCATAGTTGTTTTTAACAGAAGCTTTAATAAGATTTTCCCCCTTCTTTTATTGCCCTCGTATTGGTTTGGTTTCAAACCGGAAACATAGACAGATGGATGCAGTAAAACACACCACATACTAGAACGATGTACAATGTGAAAACAGATGGGATAGCAGATAAATCGACCAGCCTGTGCGTATCTGCTGACTCACCAAGAGGTCTTGACTTGCTAGCAAATACATTATGCAAATACTTATTATTCAAACTTTAGCGAGAGACATAAGTGACAGATAATCTACCTTCAATGGAGTACACTTGAATATCAACTTGTCTGACCAGGTATCGCTCGAACCCATCGATGAGTCGAACTGGTCCCCATGGTCAAATTATACCTGGTCATAGAGGTTTGTAGAAAAACAATGAGATAGCTTTTTGTGAACGCCAATACTTGTACGTTTTAAAAGACAACAAATTAAGATAACTCTCACTTTTGTAAAAACTACGTAGGTTATCTTTCCACATAAGTGAGGTGCCACCTTAAAGTATTACAAGCCTGTGCGATATTTGAAAATGGCAGTAATACAATGTATTTTTGGAAGCAAATCATGTGACAGTGTAAAACATAAGTGCAAGTTAACACCAAAAGGGGTGGCAGCAAAGCCGCCATCCCTTTTACTGTAAACTTACACTTACTTTCCGGGGCTTATATTTCTCCAGTGATAGACGTTCAAACATTTCTAGCTGTTATTGTTGTAGTTATTCTCCGGATAAATACAATAGAACAAAATATTTAGCTGTTAAAACAGATGAAAGTTTGCATGCAAATCAGTTGCAGTTCAGCTGCTACCAAATTAAGTGTAAAATTACACTGTTTTTTTTCTACAGTATATGAGCTATCTTGCCGAACGTTAGTCATGCGATGCTTAACTCTTTGGGTGATGAATTTCTGAAATAGAATCATACATTTATCCGTTCTATTCATCAGTGAATACTTCGCCAGAGACAGCGACTTGGTAGTCTCTGATCTGGCTGCTCCAGTAGGAGCGGACTGATTTGGAATTTAATTGCTTGCACATGATACTCCCTAGCAAATTGGTTCTAGCACTCAAAAAGTATACCTTTACCTGAACATAAAGGCCATACGATTGATTTGTCCATTCAATTAATAGTGCTCACAGACAACAAGCTTATTGATCACAGCTAAAAGTGGCATTGTGTCCTATTCAATGGCTATTAATGAAAACCTATAAAATAAATTTTCTGATGCAAAGCTTCCCAGCCATCATACTATCTAGCGGCCGCTATCGACCCGTCAGCGAAACGCCATTGAGATGACGTTTCGCTTGTAGGCCGAAGGTGTCCCGCTTTTATGGGGTTCAGCCTTCTGAAAACTAGTAATCTAACGGCACCAAAAATAAAACTCTGACCAATACGGCAGACAAATCAATGGGCCAGTGGGATGAAATAACTTGCCTAGGTTAGTTTCTTAACCCAAGCCGGAAACAAGCCAATACAGAGGAAACACAACCAATACGACGAGGTGCTATACTAAGTTGGCCTGATTTTCCAAATACTTGTTTTCAAGTGTATCACGTGAACCACTTTAGTCACTGGTACTATTATGTTACTAATCAAGTGATTTCGTATTGGCCCAGATACAGGTCCAAGATCAGCTGTATTGACCCGAGGCTTACCTTGGACCTATAACTAGGCTAATACGAAATCACTTGATTAATGACATTTTTACTAATTTTAATACTACTTAATGTATAGCATAGCACTATTACAACCAACTATCCCTGCATCACACTAGTTCGACCTCAGCGTAATATACATGTAACTGTCCTGAGACCACTGCTGACCTCAAGTCAGTATTGTGTCTCTTCCTCGCGGTGCAGTGTGTGATTGGGGCATTTCCTGTCTTCGAGGCTATAAAACGTTTTTCATGCTCAACTCAACTGAGCACGAAATTTCAACTGCTCATTATAACTAAAATACCGACAAATGAAGAAGTTGCTTGCATTACGTCTCAGATGTTGTATTTATCATGCTAATAAATGTTAAAATCCCAGCAATTGTTGGCATTTTAACATTTATGAGCAGGAGTTGAGCATGTAAAAAAGATTTATAACCTCTAGGCCTGGTCATAATCACTTACGTTTTATGGAGTATATGGTATTGACTATTGACCAAGTAATTTTTGACCTTTATTAACTGTGAAGTCACATTACAATACTTAATCTCCCTGTTGACTTTTCTTGTCGCAGAAAGTTGTGTAGACAAAACAAGTTGATTGTTAAGCTGCGTTGGTTCGATCATTTACTGGGTCGAGTACATAACACAAACCTAACATGATTTTATAAGACTTTAAATGTAGTACATATAGGCGCGTTGCTGAAATTCAAATTTTCGAAAAAAACTTACCTCATCATCATAAAGGATGAAACAGGTCTTAAATTCAAGATGAATGTCTCTACTTTATTTCTGATTGGGTCGTACACTCAAAAAGTGGTAGCATCATATTAAAAAATGGGGAGATAACTCAATGTTTGCAAAAAACGGAAACGTAAGGTACGATTTTTACACTGATTTTGTATTGACAAAAAGACGTTCTTTTTCGCAAATTATTTTATTTTCTAAATGTAAGATTACTGTCATTTATATTTGTATGAGTTTTATTGATTTTTATAAATTTAAACATAGTTTTTTTGGGGGATAACTCTTACTACCCTATAAAATTTCATATTTTCCTCTATATTATTCCTTGTAATACCGTTATATTAAATCAGAACCCACAAAAGTTCATAATTTCTAAAACAATTGTCTTTTCGCTTTTCAAAAACATGATTTGCCGCATCCTGATATGCCTGACGGCTCAGAAATTTGCTTCTTAAGGTGCCACCCCTGTGTGGAAAAACAGCGTTTAAATGCATTTTTTCCAATACACTTGATACGAGCAAAGGAGATTCGCTGATTTACTTTTGGAGAAAACTTACATTAGCGTCCTAAATGATGATACATGGCTCAATTTAAGATAAATATATCTGTACTATCAATTTGTGAGGATTGTACGTTAAAATCGAGTATCGTCATTTATAAAATGGGGAAGTAACTCTGGTACTAGAAATAATGTAAAACCAGCATAGATGAGCGTCGTTAATATTGCGTCTCTGCTTTTTTTTTACTTTTACTCACACAAAAGTATATCTGTTTGAAATGTCTAGTCTTTCTTTCTTAGATAGATAAAATAGAATTTCAGAAACAGCAATATGACGCTCTTATTAGATATTAATATTATCTAATTTGCATATTCAAAAATATTAATGAAAACGTAAGTAATGAGAAAAATTGTAGAATAAATAAAGGGGTGTCACCTACAAAAAAAAAGTATATATCGCTGTGTTTATCATTCCAGACTAAGAATCGGGGTACCAAATTAAAGTTGAGACATTAGCAAAATGACCAACTGAATAGATATACGAATGATCTAATTTGCATACTCATGAATATTAATGAAAACATATGAAATGAGAGAAAATTGACCGAAAAATTAAGGGGTATATCTACAAAATTACCACTACACCAGCTGCTAAATATCTTATCCTACAAGATTTGATACCCAATAAAAGTTGAGACAAAGCCATTTGACTAAAATGATTAAATATACGAATTATCTCATTTAAATATTCATGAATATTAATGTAAACGTAAGAAATAAGAAAAAAAACTGGTAGAAAAATTAAGGGGGTATACCTACAAAATGTCCTATATGTCTGCTGCGTACTAGCCTAGAATACAAAACTTGGTACCAAATATAAGTTGAGACATTGCCATTTGACTAAAATGATTAAATATGCGAATTATCTAATTTAAATATTCAAGAATATTAATGTAAACATAAGACATATTACAAAATTTGTAGAAAAATAAAGGTGGTATACTTTAAAAATTACCAGTACGCTAGCTGCTAACTATCCTATCTTACAAAACCTGGTGCCAAATAAAAGATGAGACATAGCCATTTGATCAAAATGATGAAATATACGAATTATCTAATTTAAATATTCATGAATATTAATGAAAGCATAAGAGACAAGAGAAAATTGGTAGAAAAATTAAGGTGGTATACTTTCAAAATTACCTATATATCTACTGCTTACTATCGTAGACTACAAAACTTGGTACCAAATTAAAGCTGAGGCATTGTTTTTTGACCAAAATGATTAAAATATACGAAGAATCTAATTTGAATATTCATGAATATTAATGAAAAAAGTATAAATATGGGAAAATTGGTAGAAAAATGAAGGTGGTATACCTACACAATGTCCTATATGTCTGCTGTTTATTAGACTAGACTATAAAATTTGGTACCAAATAAAAGTTGAGACTTTGCCATTTAACCAAAATTATTAAATATGCGAATTATCTAATTCAAATATTCATGGATATTAATGTAAACATAAGAAATGACTAAATTGGTAGAAATATTAAGGGGGTATACCTACAAAATTACATGTACTCCAGCTGAAAACTATCCTAGACTATAAAAATTGGTACCCAATTACAGTTGAGACATAGTCATTTCACTAAAATGATTAAATATACAAATTATTTAATTTAAATATTCATGAATATTAATGTAAACATAAGAAACAAGACAAAATTGGTAAAAAATTAAGGTGGTATACCTACAAAATTAACATGACGCTAGCTGATAATTATCCTATCTTACAAAACTTGCTATCAAATAAAAGTTGAAACATAGCCATTTGGTCAAAATGATAAAATATACGAATTTTATATTTTAAATATTCATGAATATGAATGAAAGCATAAGAAATAAGATAAAATAGATAGAAAAAATAAGGGGATATAGCTACAAAATTACCTATATTTCTACTGCCAACTATCGTAGACTGCAAAACTTAGTACCAAATTCAAGTTGAGACATTGCATTTTGACCAAAATGATTAAATTTACAAATTATCTCATTTGAATATATTCATGAATATTAATGAATACATAAGAAATAAGAGGAAGGTAATTTGTAGAAAAAATAGGTGATTTACGTTCAAAATAACCACTAAGTCAGCCGCTAACTATGATTTACTTCAAAAGTAGGTACTAAATAAAAGTTGAGACATTTGCATTTGATGAAAATGATTAAATATACAAATGATCTAATTCGAATACCCATAAATATTAATTTAAACGTAAGAAATAAGACAAAATTGGTAGAATAATTAAGGTGGTATCTCTTCCAAATTACCTCTACACCAGCTGCTTACTATCCAAGACTACAAAACTTGGTACCAAATAATAGTTGAGATACAGGTATGTGACGCTATGACTATAGGTATTCGAAATATCTAATTTTTATATTCACGAATATTAATGAACACATAAAAAGAATAAGTCAAAAATAGTAGAAAACTAAAGTGGTTTGACCTATAAAATAACCTATATTTCAGCTGCCATATATCCTGGACTACCAACCATGGTACCAAATAAAAGTTGAGACCTATGATAAATATACAAATGATCTCATTTGCTTGTCTCATGAATGTATAAGAAAACATTAAAAAGAAAGAAGAACACAGAATGATAAAATTTAGTTCTAGGCTTTAATTTGAGAATAGAATAACTATCAACTGACATATGCGTAATTTTGTAAGTACACCCATTTAATGTTTCCAAAATTTTCTCTTATTTCTTATGTTTCGATTAATATTTATGAGTGAGAATGTTAGAAAATTTGTTAAATGGACAATTTGGTAAAAGTTCAGTGATTTGGCATTATTTGGTACCAAGAGTGGTTGCCTATAATAATTCGCAGCTGAGTTGTAAGTATCTTTGTGGGTACACCTTTTTATTTTTTCATGGTTTCCTAATGTATTCATTAATTTTCATGAATATGCAAATTTGCTCACTAGCATACTTTACCGCTGAATGAAGCTGCTATGTCTTACTTTTTTTTATCGAGTTAGTACTTTAGGATGAGTTTCTGCTGAGATATAAGTAATTTGTAGGGACATACCCAACTGTTTTGAAGCGCATTGTTTGTTGCCATGGAAACCACACAATTTCACATAGCTCAAAAGGGGTTATTTTGAGGGCAATACTTTTACCTATTGAAGGCGGTCCCACAAAACAATTTGACGCCCATGAGAATGTTTTCCTGAGGACGCAAGGCTGGTCTAATTCGACCATTGGGTACTTAGGAATTTAAATGCTTTTACTTTTGATATATAGATAGTGTAACACATTTTGTGGGTATTGCTAGGAAGAATGGACATTATGACGACAGTTAAATCAAAGCTACTTGTTGATTCTCAAAACTCATTTCTCGTTTATCACTTTAAAAGCTTGAACCTAGTCCAAAATAGTGCTATGAATGAAACATTCATTACAATAGCTGGACACTAGATACGCAAAAAGTAAGTGAGTATAAACAGGAAAAACACAATCACTACTGCAAAACAACCCACGGCATCGTGAGGAAGAGGAACAGAACACTTACAGTCACAAGACACAAGGAAGACAATTAAAGCAAAGCAACTAACATTCTCTTCCTCGTCAAGGTGTTAACAAAAAATGAAAGGGCACAAATAGATGCATAATAAAACAAAGACCAACACAGAACCCTCACAATTATTCCGAGGTACATTAAACAATGAATCAACAACAATGTAAGATTCTGTTTTATTTTGGCGGCCATCTTGAAAACATGCAAATAAGCTCAATAAGACGCCATTTCTCAGCTTGCAAACATTGGTTTTCGGATTTAGCATACCAAATTACATTGAAGAAATGTGTCAGACCCTTTGTCTTTAGAAATAAGTCCATACTTGATACTTTTAAAATTCGTATCTTGTGGTTCTGTTTTCTGCGAGTATAAAGTTATCTCCCATTTTTTCAATATGGCGCTACCAATTTCTGAGTGTGCGACCCCTGAAAAATTAAGCGTAGACATTTATCTTCAATTGAAGACTAGTTTCATCCTTTAGGACGATGAGGTAAATTCTCTCAAAATCATTCAGAGACTGCGCCTAATAGTTTATCAAGTGTATTGGTGAAATGCACGAAAACAGAGTATTTTTCACACGGGGGTAGCAACTTTGCAAGCGATTTTCCGAGCCGTCAAGCATGTCAGAATGCTGTTGATTATGTTTTTGAATAGCAAACTTATATGTTTCGTCGAATTGATCAAGTTTTACGCATTTTTAACAAAAATAATGGTATTATCAGAAACGATATCGAGGGAAATGTTCTATTTTATAGGTTAGTAAGAGTTATCCCTCATTAGCTATATCTGCAAATGAAGAAAATGAGCCAAATTTGATTTAAAAATAGATAAAAGTTAAATTTATTTTAGAAAATAAAATAATTTACGAAAAAATAATGTTTTAACACTGCAAAAAATCGATTCGAAATTCGGACTTCACAATTCCCTTTTTTGCAAGGATAGAATTATCTCCCCCTTTGTAGATATGACGCTACCAATTTTCGAACGTACGACCCAATCAAAATTAAAGTAGAGGCATTTAGTTTTGATTTGAGATCGGTTTCATCCTTTATGGCGATGAGGTAAGTTTTCTCAAAAAGTAAGCCCCATATGAAATTCAGCAACGCGCCTAATATAAACTCACTGGCATACAAACACAAACATGCTCGGTCAGTACAAATAAAGACTCGCAAAATCCTGGCCTCCAGCATGGCGTTTTATCCAGCTCACATTAAATGGATGTAGTGGTGCAGGCCTTGGATGAAGATCAGGCCCGACGGTTTGCCGGCCTTCATCATGATCCAAACTGTTTGTAAAAGTCATCAGCAGACGACACTGTCAGGTAAAGCGCCAACAGACAGTTTCTGGTACAATTGTAACTCCAGAAATTAACACGACTTTGTACAATACATCATTTTCATGGCTGGGAATGAGAAAGAAGTCTACGGCACCGTGCCATCAGGCCCAACAGCCAGTACGCCGTATATTCAGGCGAAATGTATGCAACCATCAGATGGGCCTCGTCGCGACAGAACCTGTCTTCGGGGTATCCGACTAAGCGAATTTCAAATCAGTCTCCTCAGCTACAGAGACTAGCTAGTAAGTTAGAATTTCACCTGTAGCAAGTCTAGATATGATACATTCCAAAAACGAATAACAAAGGCGCTGATCAGACTGCGCGGATGCGCAGGCTGGTCTGCGCCTGTGTTGTTCGCAAACCCCCGAAGACTGGCTTTCTCACATCGACGCTTCCTCTGCTGGTATTGGCAACATGTTAATATAAAAGTATCATTAATATTGATATTAAATCATATTAACGAGCCGATGCAAATAAAAGTAATCGTATTCACGCCATGATCTAAACGCTCCAGTAACTTCGCTGTAAATACAATCTGTTTTGTTGCCATGACAACGGTATTGAGATCTTTTTAGACTCCTGTCAAATCCTGTTGAGAAAGACGATAACTTTATACGGGTGTATGATGTAAGAACACAAAAGGGGGCTTCAAAGGGGGTACCAGCAGGCCTTGCTTAGTGGCAGAATGTATAAGGCTGACCTGACTTTACATTTATTGACCGGACATTAATTGTAGTAGAGTAGCTACATTTGTACCCCAAAACGACCGCCTTGTCGGCAACTATCGCAAATATTTAGAGCTTACAGTCTTGAAAAGTTATACAAATACTCAACGTAGCACATTTATCTCGCTCATTATTGTTGGCACATTTTAACATTTATTAGCAGTTCTGATAGCTTCAGAGCAGGACATATTATCGTCTCAAGGCCTGGTGAGCTTATGGGGGATATGTGATGAACTTCAGACATAAGTCTAACCTTTCCACTGTCCCCTCCCCGTTTTTTACCTTTGTCGTGGACAAACAAATATGTTTTTCAATCACAATTTCGTCAGTTTGTACCGTGAATACTAATAACACTTTCTAGTTCTGTTTTCGAGTAAGTCTCCATACAGCATCTGTGCAACCAATGATTAACTGGCAAATGATCATATTTTAAGCCGGATCTCCGGTTCCTGAATGCATAGAGCAGTGGACCGTAGTACAATATAAGATAAATATGAGGCAATTAACACAGCATTACTGTCAATCATAAGTAGCATTTGCACACTGCAACTATGCGGATGACCTGTCAAGTTGGTATGCTGCCAGCTGTATATGCTCGGCTGATTCACGGAATTGGCCTAGGCGTTTTGAATGGTGCAACTCATTTTGTGTGTGCTTAAGTTATGAAGAAGGGTCACACACGCGCAAACGAAGTGGCGGTGGATCGAACTCGCGGCCCTTTGTTTACAGGAGATGTGACAACCGGTGTGTCTATAACACTGTGACGCGACTGTCTCGTTTGTGACCTGAACACACCTTGCGCGGGCTCAGGCGGGTCTGTGTATCGCATACCCAATACGAGTCATGACTGTTAAAACGAAACTACACTTTATATAAGCATGCCCCTCTTTATGCACTGTGAAATAGTGTAAGTTAACACACATTGTGGTGGCAGATAAGCTGCTCAGCTGCCACCCCTTCTGATGTAAACTTACACTCGCTTCTCCTCCTTAAACAAATTGAGGCCAACATTTCTCCAGTGAGAAAGCTTACACATTTCTATCTGTTATTGTTGCTGTTAATCTCCGGATCAATACGAATTTAAAGTTACGCTTACTTTTTATAGTATGCCACTCACGAACACAAAAACTAAGGTAATCGTGCATCTGGCCAGTCTCATTGTTGTTCAAATAATGTTAAAATTCTGCTCAGCTACAGGGAATAGCTGTGAAAAAATGAATGCAACGTGTAGAGCCGACATCTTAACCCTTATAATTATACCCTTATTGTTTGATGGTTTTACCATATAAACACAGTAAGTTTTTTTTAATACATGGATTGCGGGTCAACTTTTTATAAAATGGTGTGTTTTTATACATGAAGAATGTTTTTATCTTAGAAAACATTTCATCTGGGTTTGCACTGTTGTCCAAAGTACCTGAGAATGATAGGAGTTAACAAAGGCTGATGCGCAGTCTGATCAACTTTGTTGATTTGGCATTTTTACGTTTCAGACTGAGCTTGAGCTACCTTTAAAAGAGGGTTCGCCGTCCATTTTGAATTCCAACGTGAGCGTGAACGTCGAGTCAGCCAGTAGTCAGCCGAGCCGTCTCAGCGAGAAGGAAGGTGAAGGAGACAGAGCGACATGGGGCGGACAGCTGGAATTTCTTCTCACGTGCGTGGGGTACGCCGTTGGTCTTGGCAACGTCTGGAGGTTCCCCTTTCTTTGCTACAAAAATGGAGGAGGTAAGCGGAAACGTAATGGAAGGGAGTGACTTGACGTAAAACAACGTAAAACGACGTCACGTTATTGTCCCCACCATACGCACACATACAAATAAATAAATGAATTAATAAACTAATATCAGTCGCTGCATCTCAATACCAACAAAATGATACAATGCGCGCTTAGTTAAGATAAAGATTTGCAGAGGCTGATCTGAGTATTCTCTGTCCGTACGAAGGAAGCTTTGGTCTTGAGTACACATTGGGCATTGTGCAAGAACTTATCAGATTAACCAGATTTCCTGAAATCATTGATAAGCACTTTAAGCTCAATGTTGGGATATGACGAAAGCATAATTTGGTGACGCTTTTTTAACCAGGCTTTCCTCCACTTATGAGTTTTAAGAGTCATTGCATCAAATAAATTCTTTAAAATATGATAATAGAGTTAAGATGTATTTTTGGATTTGTAAAATAAAAGAAAAATAAGAAATAATCCGTTATTTTTATGAAAAAACAACAACAACAACAACAACAAAAACTGTGAGTAGCTTTACGCTCAGTGCAAAAGCTAATCACAGTTTTCGATAAAAATCCATATTTTCCATATCCATAATTCATGTATATATTGAGCACCAAAAATTTACGGAAGTTTATTAAGCCTAAAAAATCAACACATATTAAGGAGGTCCTGGAATGGGGCGGGTCTGGTATTCACTATTCTTTAAAAAATTTGCCCATTATTCATCTCATTTAAATGTTGGGTTATTCATTAAAATAAGACCAAGTATTCATTAACAGTAAAAAAGGTGGCAAAGAAATCTGATTATTCACTATTCATTAATTTTTTCTTCAATTCATTAAAAAAATAGGATTATTCATTATTTTTAGGCCCTCAATATTCACTATTCATTATTTTTATGGCTCATTATTCACTATTCATTATAAAAAAGAGCCATTATTCACTAATCCTTATACCCCATCCAGACCCTCATTAAGGTTTCTACTTTTTCTTTGGCTGTAATTTGGGATCCCAAGGGATGCTCAGATTGTTTTTAAAGGGGTTCCAAGGGTATCCACAGCTGGTAGATTTCTAATCTGCCACCTTGTCTCCGGAGTCTAGGACTCAATATCCGGCGCCTTGGAAAACCGTACTCGTTGAGTGCCACAATCAAGTTACTTCGACTGGAAAATAGTCCTAGAGATCACTATGCTCCCAAGGTAGCATTATCAGGGGCTATTTGTTGCTTTCTTTAGCATTAGATTAATAATTATCAGTTCAGATCATCGAAAGTAGTCCATTTTAGAAAATCAGCATTAACCCTCTGTATACTTGGAAATTTTACATGTTTTTGTCGCCTTATTTTTTCTCTCCAAAATCTACTTTTCGAAAATTTCTTTCAGAAATAGCATCAGAGTACGGTCAAACAGTTTGGCTCCAGATCAGGACCGACAGAGCGACGAGGGCTTGCGAAGATAAATGCCGTAACACACACTCGTTGTGGATGGAGCTCTTAAAATCGACGACGTTAAATCGATGTTTGATTTCTTTTACCCATTAGTATAGATAATTCAGGACTTTAGTTAAGAGTGCGTAACGAAAATTTAATTTTCTTGTTTTTCAAACTAAACATATGTTGTGGGTACTCAAAAGAACCGTTATAATGAGACAGTTCTTTTGAGCACCCAAAACATATATTCAAACAGTGGGTAAGAACATATTTACAATTTTACGCTAAAAAATTTTGTTCATCTAAACCTGTGAGATTGTCACTGTTTGCGGTGTATTGTTGTACCTTTGCATTGTGGTACTTTGATGACATGTTTTTCTTTGTTGCAGGGGCCTTTCTTATACCCTACTGTATCATGTTGGCTGTGGTGGGTCTTCCACTGTTTTACATGGAGTTGGCACTTGGACAGTTTGCTAGTTTGGGACCAATTACTATATGGAAGTTAAATCCCCTGTTGAAAGGTGAGGACTCTCATAGATGGTGCAGCTGTTAACGACGCTGCATTAACTCGTAAATGTTAGAAATATAAACTAACTCGATGACGTGTGAGCTGCCAGAAAATGCTGGCAGTATTTTTTAACAGTACATGGGCTGATTGAATTTTTTTTACATCTCTGTGATAAACAAGGGCCGATATACACATAGCATGCGCCAAAGGTTCTCGTTCTAAGCTTAATTCTGGTGGCAGAATGTTGCATATTTATATTGATATAAAACTAAGGAAGCCGGGCTGTTTTGGGTTCGATTTGATATGGTCTCCATCTAAAAGCATATATGTTTTCAATTTGTAATCAGCCCTCTTAGAAAGGTGAATCATAGTAACATGGAATAGCATTACCGAAATTTTATGTAGTTTGCTCAATCTTCTACAATAAATGAAAACGTGCAAGGGTACTTACATTCTGTAACGTGTGTTCCAAGATGTGGCATGGGAACAAATTAACGTTAACGCGATATCGTGGTAGTACCCCTGTTGCCCACTTGTGTTTTAGATATATTTTGTAGGGAGGGGTGGGGGTGCTGATATTTTCGAACTTAACATTCAACGGCAAATATCTGATGTGCTTATTCCTAGAACTGATGCTGTGCAAATTCCTCTTTTGTGACTGAAATAATTCGATAAGCCGCCTTGTGCTGTATATCTAAATGATTATTCAATTCTGTTGAGGCGCATGTTTCCTGTGCTTAACCTTTACAAGGCTGTATCTGGAACTATACTGATTTCCACTATGGCAATACTTTTATACATGATATTGACTAAAATGAGTATGATAATTGTACATGAAATGAGGGTTATGAAAACGCTAGTTTCCTCCAAGGCGGGGGCTCTAAAAATGAATCCTACCGATATACGTAACTCTGACTTATCACATGGCGTCGCTTCTAGGAGCGAGTAATGTAGCTATGTTCAAAAATCGTACATGTAATTAGTAACGTTATGTAATGACGGACATGAACAACATCGTGTATTTATGGCGAAACCTTGAGCCTTGCACGCAATTTTAAAGTACTTTAAAAATGATAAAATGCAATCAATGCTTTCATGCTCCTTTAATATTGGATTTATTAAACTATTTGACAATGCAAAAACGCGATAAAACCCTCACATTCTTATATCATCCTGTCTCCAATTTGTTTACTAAATTCAAACATACACGAGCATTCATATAAGATCCTCTCTCTATTTATTTAATGGATTTGCAGAATGTGCCAGGATTTGCCCCCAATTGTGAAGTTTTAGGGTTTTTTGGAATTAAAGGTTTCAAAGCAAAAATTAAGAATCCTTCGTTGATTTATAATAACAAGAAATTCATTGAAAGGGGGGAATTTATATTTGCAAAACGTGATTTTGATTTAAAAAAAAAATCAAACAAACCGTTATCATGGTTATTGTTTTGATAAAAATAATACACTTTCAATCAAACAAAAACGATTATTTCTTTCAGGGGTAGGTTATGCCTCCGTCATAGTAGACTGGTTGATAGCCTTGTATTACAATGTGGTTGTGGCCCAGTGTTTATTTTATTTCTTTGCCTCTATGACCTCCGAGTTGCCATGGGCGAGCTGCAATAATACTTGGAACACAGAGAACTGTGCTTGGAACAGTGAGTATAGCATTATAATTCATAGGTTTAGATAAACAAATATTTATATTTTTTATTAAAATTGTAAATATTTTTAACCATACTTTTTAGCATATGATGTTTTGGGTGCTCAAAAGAACCGTCTCATTGAGACGGTTCTTTTGAATACCCACAACATATTTTTTAGTTGAGAAATAAGAAAAATATTTTTCTGGTACGCACTTTAAACTAAAGGCCTGGATAATTTGAAAAAAAAAAGATATTAAGAAACAAGAAGTAACTTTAAAAAAGATAATCGGCTCAGATGAAAGAGAAGTGGGTTTGATACTATTTCGTTGGTTATTTTTTTACCTTTGTAAACAGAAAGATCATATACAGCCAAGCTATGACCAAACATGGCCACCCTAGAAAAAATTGAACAGCATTCCTCCCCCCATTGTCACAATACAGTATGTTGCTATAAATACATGTAGATTACAACAGAAGTACTGACCTAGATTTCAGTCTGTATCCTAACAACAATAAACCAGGGTCGGGAGTTCGATCCATTTCAAAACTTTAGTGGAGATTTATCATGAAATATTTTTTACGGTCATTCTCCTCCTCCTTCCACTGATTCATGAAGGGTGTTTGTCAGTTAATTGTGAAAGTATGTGCATGAGGTACTGGTTTACCGCTTAGTCAAGCTTGCCCAAGAAAAAGTCTGGACCATAGCTGTTGTCTGAGACATAAAGAACGTAACCAAACAAAACAAAATAGCAAAAAAGTAAGTGAAAGTAGAAAATGTACACTGTAGTTGTGACCTCTGAAATCGTTAAGATCCAATACATTAAATAAAAACCCACGAAAACGTGATAAATTGATCTGTAATAATTGATCTCTTAAACAAATAAAAATCATGATAAATTATGTTTACCGCATGTATTAAACAGCCACAAAAACAATCCATTATGACTTTGACACATTGCAGGTTCACTAAGTAAGCACATGCTGTATCTAGTTCTGGGCAACTTCCAGTTTTTGTCAAGGTCGGGGAGCAAGGTCAGGAAATGCATGAGCAATTGTGAATCATTCTGAAATATGATGCAATAACAAAAAATACCTTGGACCAATCTTATAGGATAAAATACCTATTTTCCAACGTGTTCGTTTTGATTTCTTAATAATTTGAATATGCAAATTGCTTATCCAATGAAATAGTGTTAGATGGCTGGATGTTTTGATATCGACCAATAGAATTTCAGAAAAATTAGGACAACACTAAGAATATATTCAGCTTTTGCTGAAAAGATATAATAAGACATTTTTAAACCAAAACAAATTGAACAAGACAAAATAACAGCAAAACAAATGAAAAAAAGAAAGCTAGGACAAACCTACATAATTTGTCAAGTAAAAACTATCTTTGGTTATTAAGGTTCCTGTGAAAATGTCTAAAACTTCGCTTTCTAATAGAAAACACGGTTTTCTTTGGTTATATTGAGTGACGAAATCAATGATCAGTAAATACTTTTACTTAATTACCATTAAGGTTTACCATATGACCTATGAATTTTATATCATGTTTCACAAAGCTGCATTTCTTCAACACTTTACAAACATAACTATACATATTGTAATTGATTTTTATATGAACCAACAGATTGTCCATAATGTTGCTTTTTGAGATACCCTGGCTTTAACATTGAAATCAGCACCGGTTTTGTTTGTTTGTTTTGTAACTTTACGTCCCAAGTCAACAGCTATGGTCATGGCAGGACAATCAGTTCACCTAACCACACTTTTTCCAGGGCAAGCTTGAACAAGCAGTTAACCAGTAACTGACAACAACCCTTCTTGAATGATTCAGCAGAAAGGAGAAGAATGACCGCAGAAAATATTTCACGATCAATCTCTATGAAAGTATGGGGCCTGAAGAGAGGAGTAATTCTGGATGATTATTTATCAATTGTGATTCAGATCCTTGAGTAAAATACCAATCCATTGTGTCTACTCCAACACTATTCTTTATAAATAACACATTGAATTTTAAAATAAAGAGCAAGCAACTTGTTAAAATATTTAGTTGACAAGATCACATTTATTTTTTAGATGAAACAAGAGCAGCAGTGGCGGCTAAGAACTTAACAATCAGAACACCAACACAAGAATACTACAGGTAGAATTTTATTGTTATATGGCCTACTTGAACATTTGATGCCTCAGCTTCTGTTATAGCTTGCTTTTTAATCCTTAAAACGCCAATCGCAACAAAAGTCGTCTGCTTTTCTCTTCTGATGCAATGTTTAAGAAGCCTCTATGGCAAACAGTGTGGACCCAGATCAGACTGTTCTGGGACCACGCTGTTTGCTTCTATACTTAATTCGTCAGTAATGTTAGGCAATTCTTTGCAGCAGACGACTTCAGGAGACGACGTTTTCAGATGCTTTTTTGTCTCAGCGCTTTAAGGGTTAACAGACGACACATTTTGTAACATCTTTCCTAATTTTCGAAAGAAATAGGGAATGACATTTCATAAGAATCTTCTGCCAGCAGACGACACATTTTGTGACATCTTTCCTAATTTTCGAAAGAAATAAGGAATGACATTTCATGAGAATCGTATGCCAGCAGACGATTCTCATGAAATATCATGCCTTATTTGTTATTTTTGAAAAAGTGGCAATATTTGAAATTGTGGTCTGCTGCAAATTATAGGTAGCGTTTTATGGGTTAAAGTAAAATAAGTTTACTTGATTCTACTAGATGCTGTCTTCCTGACACTTGAAGTGACAATTATTAACCCTTTTCATTCTGGATACCTGCAAACAGGTGCTTTGACAGACAGTGAAGACCCAGATGAAATGCCACATAATGCTGAATTTCAACAAGGTCTGCACTATTTGTAAAGATAAAAACAAAGTTTCTTGGCAGAAATGCACCATAATTTAGAAATTTCTGCCTGCATTCTCTTAAAATACAAAATGGTCAAATTCATTCTCATGGGAAAATCCATCAGATTGAAAAGGTTGATAAGTATAGCCCATAGTTAACACACAGTTCTGACATAGAAGATCTTGGCAGGTGTGTTTTAGTAGGTATGTACCATAGACGCTGTGTTAATAACCTCTATGCGTCTATAATGGCACCCCACTACACCCAGCATTTAAACTCATGTATCTGCTCAGGCTTATATGGTCCTCATTGCCACAAAACCTGTCTTCGGGGTTTCTGACAAAGTGAGATTCAAACCAGTCTACTCAGCTACAGAGACTAGCTAGAAAAATGAAATTTGGCTTGAAGTAAGCTTAGATATGGTACTTTACAAATCACTAATAAAAAAGGCGCTGATCAGACTGCGCAGATGCGCAGGCTGGTCTGCGCCTATGTTGTTCGCAAACCCCCGAAGACAAGTTTTTTTGCGTCGAGGCCCATATTGTTGTGTTCTTGTATCTATCTTTCTTGAAGCTCTGTGTTGACTGAACTCTACTTGTGGTATGTCCTTGTTTGTAGAGAAGTGAAGTAACATGTTAATAGTAATTTCGCTATAAAACGAAGTGTTGAAGTGCCATGCCAGATTTCCAGAATATTTTACTTAAACACAGAACGTCTAACTAACAACATTTATTCAGAAAACAAGTGAATATGACCAGACCTCGAGGTTATAGTCCTTTTATGCATGCTCATTTTAACTGAGCATGAAATTCCATCCTGCTGACAACATTTGTTGGCATTTTAACATTTATCAGCATGATACATACAAAATCAGAGTATTTTAAGCAGAACCAATCTTTATTATTCAGTAATTTATTTTTATGATCAGTTGAAATTTCATGCTACATGTAGTTGAGCATAAAAGGTTTTCAACCACGATGCCTGGAAATGCTACAATCCCATTCACAGACAACCCATGATACGGAGAGGAAGAGACACAACAACACATGTCAAGCTAACAGCAAAATCATTGAATCAAATCGGTAGACTGATCTACATTTTAACTGTTTGCTTTTCACTTAATTGTTTCGTCTACAATGTCAATAAATGGTTTGTATTGATCTTCGTGTTAATTTCTTGGGAGCTATAAAATAAAGCATTTTCAGAAACAGGATATTGGAATAGAAATTTGACCAGTGTCCTGCTGCTGGAGTCATAAACAGGAAATAGTTTGCTTCTGGTTTATAGATGGTTTCATCAGTTCGATGCAGTCATTTGAATAGCACGGTGTGCTTAGGATATTATTGTTTCTTGTTCAACTTGACAATATTTAATCCTGTCTGCGAATTTGATCTTCCTGATCAATGAATAGAAATTAAACTATATTTTTTTCTTATATAAAAACGGACAATGTTTTTGGCTAATGGTTCTTCCTCTGTTTGCATTTTATGTCAGTTCCTGGTTTAATGATATATACTGTTTAGTGCAACAATCCTGCCAAGAGGGTGGTTGATTAACATGGCTGCTCGTTTAATAATCCTATCTGTACAAAAATAGTAAGTGAGTATGATCAGGAAATACCACAATCACAAACCGCAGACAACCCTGTGGCACCGTGAGGAAGAGCCGCTCAACCATCACGAGACACCAGGAAGACAAATTAAGCAAAGCAACCAGCTCTCTCTTCCCCATCAAGATGATTGCAATACTAGAACGGACACAAAGCAACGTACAACAAAACATAGAACAATTACAGATTCCCACAATGGGAGTAACAATAAACAAAACGTCAACAACAGCAGAACCACCGCCTTAGAACGGACACCAGCCTAAGCCACCGCGGGGGGGGGGGGGGGGGGGGGCTTAAATGCATTTTACTGGCACCAAATCTCCGCCCCAGATTCTGCTGTTGTCGAAGTACAAGAAATGTTCAGCTCGCATGGAGGACAACTAAATCGAATTTACACATCATGATGAAGCAAAGAAAAGGGCTCATGACTCACAGATAGTCAGAGCTAAAGAAAACCCCAAGTTGAGCCACGGTGGGTCCAGCTACAGATACGCATCAGGCACCAACCCACCGATTAAAGTTTTACGTCACAGCCGTCATAGAGTCTGAGGCCTGACCCACCGTCATGCAATTAAAGAGGAAACCATAACTATAAACAAGGCTGAACTGCTCGTAGTTGGTTTCCCCTTAGTGCATCTCTTCCTTTTGGTCCAACAAGCAGAGGCGGATCCAGAATTTCTGGAAAGGGGGTTCATAGGGGTTTCCATTTGCTGACTTCATCTCATTTTTCTTAAATATCCCACTGAGACCAAATTATTTCATTTTCATAGAGTATTTAAAAACGGGGGACAGAGAGGGGGTTGAAGCGAAGATCCATAATTCTGCATTTCATCAGAGCCTGCACTGCTTGCTAAGATTAAAACAACTTTCAGGGACAGAAATACATAATTTAGAAAATCTACATGTGACCCGTTAAAATACACAATGGGCCATTCCATACATATTGTATCTATATGTATGTGAACATCCATCAGAATACAAGGGGTGTAATGACAAACAGGAAGAACAGACTCTCCTTGCACTAAGTACAGGGAGCCTTAAACAACCGACCATGTTTCCTTTGCTTCTCCATGTAGCCATTTCTTGTTACCTCCAGTAAGAACCCGAAATAAGTGTTTTTGATGGGAAATAATAAAACTCTTATTGTCTAATTTTGATGTTTCATATTGTATTATGGTGAATCTTATACCACTCTTACCAACCTTACTACGAAATATATCGTATTGTACAAGGTCTACACTGACGTTGATGACATAGAATAGTTATACATGGTTGCCAACCTGTCTCCGCGTACATGTGGACAAACCATAGTATACGTAACCATAACTTTAATATACGAATTCCATGGACTTTGCTGTTTCTTGTCAAGTTTTCAGAAGCTTTATCTGGTGATCCACTAACATCTCTTAAACTCTCATAAATTCCATCAGCTGATAATGGAATATTATTATTCTAGATGTCTTTTCTGTAATAAACTAGTTGTCATTTATTCTTTATGCGTCTGGCCTTTGTCAATATATTTTTGACCTTGAAGTTTATTGTCCCGCCTATCTGTATCACTGCTTATGATAACAAAATACTGTTTATTAGGTAGTGCAGGAGAGTTTGGATCATATCGCATATGCGCACATGCCTCTAAAAAGCGCCCATATTGATATATTTAGCAAAGCTAGAGGTCTAAATTTTGGCCTGAGCTTTCATTTGCTCGCCATACTTAACCCATTTAAGCCGAATGGACTTGCCTACCCTTCACAGTAGGGCGAGCCCATTTCAAATTGTAGGGGTGCTGGGTGGTATATTTTTCTCCAAATGTTATAGAATTTTCTCTAAGCAAACAGTGAAGATCCTGATCAGACATCGCATCGTGTAGTGTCTGATCTGGTTCTGCACTGTTTGCCTATGTCCCACAAAAATGATGCTCGGGTTATATGGGTTAGCGTTGACGAGCAGCAAAGGCTCTGGCGCACGTACCTGACATTCTACATGCCAATGCCCAAAGTTTGGATCGCCTAGTTTAAAATATGCTAATATACTTATTCAAATGTACAATCAAAAGTGTTAAATCACTTTTTAAACCAATGATCTTTTCGATAAGGTTTGATACAGTTCAGTCGGAATTTCAATTGCATATGTTGAGTGGTCACAGGATATATATTATATTTTTTTAAAAGCTATCTGATCTAGGTACACACTTTTTGCTACAGAGGCTTACAAAATACAACAGAAACGATTTTTAAAAAAAAAAAATCAATTGCAATGGAAGTGTTCCTAGTGGCAACGAGAACGAGCTGACATTTTAACATATCTATCTTTTTTTTGTTAAATAGCACTTTGATTATTACGTATTATTCTTCAGTGTTAGACCGATTAATTTACTGATCTCACTGCTGCTGCCGTCTGATATTAAAGGTTGTAAACAGATAGGACCAAGACCAGACCCGACAAACGTCCAGTCTGATTTGAGTCGACCTGGATATTCTTCCTGAAAGATTTTTTTTGAAGAGCTTATTAAGAAAAACAGCAGATGACAAAAATGCATAAATACCCAACATGCTTAGAGTTAACCCTAAAAGCGCCAAGAAAAAAATGCATCTGAAAATGTCGTCTGTTGAAGCCGTCTGCTGCAAATAATTACCTAGCATTACTGACGCATTAAATAAAGAAGCAAACAGCGTGGACCCAGAACAGACTGCTCCTATAGGAGCAGTCTAATCTGGGTCCACACTGTTTGTCATAGAGGCTTCTTAAACATTTCAGCAGACGAGAAAAGCAGACGACCTTTGTTGTGATTTGCGCATTAAGGGTTAATTTTGTCAGTCCTGAGACGACAGAAACTCTAATCGAAAGATCCATATTTGCTATTCTAAGTAACAACGCTTAAAATGAAACTATTTTAAACACGTTTTTCAGACATATCTTTTAGTCCAATTTTGCTGTGGAAAGTCGACTATTTATTTAGGTCCCAAAATAGCTGAATCGTTTAGCATGTTCCAGACATGATATGAAAATTGTCACGTTAAATAACTGTACTTATCAGCAATTATTAACAACTGAAAAATACAAAGTTTAATGGCAGATCATGAGGCAATGGTATTTATCGGGAGGGTCTTACATGAGTGCTTATGTATTATTGAATTCATTAAACCATGCACGGATCCAGAGTGGGGAGGGGGTCTGGACCCCCTGGAAAATCACAAAACATAGAGGGTTTCTTAGCAATACTGGTCCGGACCCCCTGAAAAATCACAAAGCTACCAAGCCTGCATTCAGTGTTGGACCATCAATGGCACGACAGCGAATTCGTTGGCGTGCCGATGATGATTCGCTTATTGTGATGTAATATTTGGATCCTCTCTCCCCTCATCAACTAAAAAAACAAAAACAAAAAAAAAAACGTGTCAAAGTTGGACCCCCTCTGACTAAACCCTCTGCATCCATGCATACATGAGTGCTCGCAGGGAACTCTTCTATCGCTTTTTGCAAGGAGCTCTTTTATCGCTTTTTCGCAAGGAGCTATTTCATCGCCTTTTCTTTGCCAGGTGAGGGTAAAATCTATAACCAAGAAAAAGTTTTTTTTTGTTTTGGAAAAAATGATACCTTAATATTTTGTATTAAACCACTTATCATTTTAGCACAACATACCTCGTAGTTTGCAAGGTCTGTATTCATGTAGATGGTATAAATAGTTATGCCATGTTGGTCCACCTATACGAGAGATATACCACCAGCTAAAGCTCGGCAAGTCTTACATTTTATCTCCTTTCCTCGACTCGTTTAATAAATTCAATGAAATATAAGTACTCATTTAAGATCCTCTGTTTAACTTTGTTGTGTTGAATGAATAGAAAATGTGATACCCACTCCTGATTTTTTTTAACCATTGCCAGTTGCTAGATTCCAGGTATATGACAGACTGCTGTAGACTTTTCATGCACATCACATATGATTGTGCTGGGTCTGGGGCTCTATACCTTCAGATCTTACTCTACCATTCACAGTTTACCAATGTCGCCCAATTATTCTTATACTTACACAGATAGTCGTTTCTCTTTATCTGACAGATTACACGTTCTGGACCAATCAGAAAGCATGGATGATTACGGTACCGTCAACTGGAAGCTGGCTCTCTGCTTACTTGGCGCCTGGACAGTTGTTTGGCTGGTTCTCCTCAAAGGCATTCAAAGTCTTGGAAAGGTATAAAAGCGTTCCTAATGCGAATGCTGCAGTTTTGCATCTATCTATATTTGTGCTGCTTGTTATATTCTTGCTTGAAGTGTTAGCAATAGTGCTGTTTAGTTATGTATGCATTGTGGATATTTGTTAAAGCTAGCTCAACAATTGATCAAAGCTAAGCTGTCTGAAGAGAATTCTTTAGACTATAAGTATCTATTAGGCTAACTCTTAACCCTTTGCCTACTACTGGGTAATTATGCATGATTTTTGGTCAAGTTTTTCAAAATAAACTTCTTCGAAAAGTTCTTCCAGGAATACATGTGCCTTCAGAGTGTCAAACAGTTTGGTTCCAGATCAGGCCCGACGTTTGTCGGGCCTGATCTGGACACAAATTGTTTGCAAAGGTAATCAGCAGACGTCACTTGTAGGTAAATAGTTAAAGTGCCACCTAAAGTTTGCAGCAGGCATGTTTGTATTTTTCCCTTCTTTAACTCCTGAAGAATGCTTCAAAACAAGTTAGATATCACAACATTTGTCATTTGCTGCAGTTGTGATTGACAATTTAAAGGTAAACCAACAAGCTTAACCTTTTGTTTACTAATAGATTCTTCCTTCTGATTTCATACAATAAACTTGAATGATCCATTGCTATATACCTATCATGTTTTTTTTTTATAGAAACTTGACGTGTTTCTATCGCTGATAGTTGTTCATTTCATCTAAATTTAACGTGTCGCAATGCGGCTGATCGTTGACCAATCACTGGCCACGGGCTTCATTCCATTAAAACATGCCTCCAGAGGGCTTCATTGCCATTTAAGCCCCCTGTGCTGAAAATGAAGGTATATAACAATGACGATATAACCTTCTTTTCGTATTAACGTTTGCTAAGCGCTCCTGTGATAATGTGTCACAGACTCGGCTTGGCGAACGTTGATACATGGAAAAGAATGTTTTATCCTCTTATTGTATGTATTGACGGGAAACTAGTATACAAATGGTTAAGCTTCCTCATATCAGAACTCTGGAATGAATTCTCTTAAGACATAGCTTTGTGTAGCTTATCTTATTAATTTTGCCGAATCAGTGATATCATATTTCAAAACTTTATCAAGGGCATTTGTTATTATTTAAAGTATGTCACTTAAATTTTCCTAAATGCATACATAGCTAAATGGTCATAGGTCAATTCAGATACGCCCTGTACCAAGCTGAGCCCGAGATGAGCCAATAGTATTTATGTACTTTCATAGGTGCCGTTACCAGGCGGATGGTGGAAAGATGTCAACATATGTTCTCATTGCTCAGATATTGGCTTATCAGGGCTGCATTGAAGATAGCTGACAGCACTTTTACTTATTCTTCTGAATATTTGCAGGTTGTATATTTCACAGCGATCTTTCCATATGTTATGTTGACGATCCTTCTCATTCGTGGCGTGACGTTAGAGGGAGCTACTGATGGCATTCTCTTCTATCTAGAGCCAGATTTTGAGAAACTGATGGATCCAAGAGTGAGTGTTAACATTACAACAATTTCAACTAGATACATTCAAATTCTTAAGACAACACGTTTCTCGATAGATATTATGCTAATATAGCTCTTTATGTTTGAAATGTCAAATGCAAATTGAGGGAGGATGTCCCCAATTATTTAATAGTTCTAAAATAAACCAGATAATGTAAATTGAAGTAACCTGACATCTGATAATGAAAGAGTTAACTGGAAATGTAATCAAAAATAGATTGCTTTATCATGAGGGTGCTTCATTTGTTCTACAATACAATTCCCACAAATTATCACGCTATTGTCAGTAGACCTTTTTAACTATATAATCAAACAATCATACTCATTGATTAGTTAATTTTGAGAACTGTGTTCAATGTTCTTTCTCCACTTGGTAGCTATTTTCCCACAAGGTTTGGCTACGTTTTTCACCCGATCATTTAATCTCCGAATAGTAGGGTTTAGAATGTTATTTTGTACATGCTTCAAAAGCATTATACTTTCTTATTCTGAACAGGAACTAATTTCTCAAACATTTGCTTAGTTGTTATGATCAGTCATGTTTGTTGAGACAATATTCAAATAACATGATAAGATTGTTGTCAGCTGAAATCTATTGAGAGATTTGAAAATAATGTTGGAACTCCACAATGGATCAACGCGTTAAACTACATGGGATTGTAATTGTAGAATGAGCTGAGAAATGTTTTCATACCTTTCTGTAGGTGTTACCTGTTTGATTATTAAAGCTGATAACATATTTTGGGAGGCAAGGCATAATTGGCTATCCTCACTCAAATTATAGACAAAGTATCTATGAGTGAAGTAAAATAATAACAGCCAAACTCAATCTATTCTCTAGGTATGGTCTGACGCAGCTACCCAGATATTCTACTCTCTCAGTGCGTGTACTGGAGGAATGATAGCCATGTCTAGCTATAACAAGTTCAACAACAATTGTTATAGAGACTCATTGATTGTTGGGGTGATCAACTGTGGAACTAGCATATTTGCAGGATTTGTGATATTTTCTATTCTTGGATTTATAGCACACGAGAAGGGAACCACTGTGGATAAAGTAGCAACGGATGGTAGGTGTTGATTTTTAAACTGAAAATGCAGTTTGCAAACAGCATGGGCGAATCCAGAGGGGTAGAGGGGTAGGGGGCAGGGGGTCCTGACCCCCCCTCTGAAAAACCACAAACATATAATGTGTCTTAGCAATACTGGTTCAGATCCCCTGAAGAATTACAAAGCTACCAAGCCAGCATTCAATACTGGACCATCATCGGCATGCCAGCGAAACGCCATTTAAATGGCGTTTCCCTGGTGGGCCAATGATGGTCCGCTTATAGTGTTATTTGGATGCTCTCTCCCATCATCAGCTAAAAAAAACTCTGACAAAACCTTCTGGGTTCGCGCATGAACAGTTTGGACCCAGATCAGCCCCGACAAAAGTCGGGCCTGATCTGGATCAAAACTGTTTGACACTCTCAATCAAGTTAAGTGTAAAGTCCTCTGGTTCGGAAAGTTAACGTGTTGTTATCAATAATTTGACTTAACAAGTGTGTCTTTATAAAATATGGACCTCATCAGGAGAAATCCTGTTTAGCTTAGCTGTTTCAGTTAGATCCACCAGTTGAAATTCATAGTTATAAACTCTCTGGTCTTGAGTTTGATAAACTAGAACCTAATCCATTTCTTCACTGGTATTTTGCTCTTAACAGTTCTGACAATGATTGATAGTTTTACACTTCAGTTTTCTGTTCTTGAAAAGTAGACATATAGATGGGAAATCAATTTTAGGCATGTCATAACATAACATTTATAGAATACATCAAAAATTCGCCAAATGGTTGAAAGTTCTAACAAATGAGACTTGAAAACACAAAAGACACAGGTTGCAGCACTGAAATATCATAGCTCCAGATAAGGAATTATTTTGACATAGGGCCTGTTAAGCAAAGTTTGTAAGTGTAAAATGACATGTTAGTTGTTATCTGTCAGCTAAAACATGTGTTTTGGCTGCTCAAAAGAACTTCTTATTGATACGTATTTTTATTACCACAGCATATTTTTAGGTTAGAAAGAAGAAAAATAATTTTAGTTACACAATCTAATCCGGTGGGGGGGGGGGCTGTTTGAGCATGTTAATTATATAATTATTATGTATAGTTTCTAGGCTACCAATTCAAATAATTCTATTGGGTACCCAAAGGAGTTGTTTCATTGTCTCATGTTTTTTTGATCACACACGACATATGGGCCAGCACATGGTATTTAGGAACTTATTGCATATGCACAAACTCCCTCAAATGCGCATCCTGAGGTATCCAACAAGGCTAAGGAGCTCAATTTTGGTCTAAGTCACGGTCTTCACCTATATCAATTTCAATTGTATTATAATTATACATAGGTCCAGATAAGGATAGTTTGTGCTCCAAAAGTTGCATTTATTTCCTTATACTCACCAATTTAAACATGTGTTTTGGGTGCCAAAGAGAACCGTCTTATTGAGACGCTCTTTTGAGTACCAACAACATATGTTTTGGTTGAAAAATAAGAAAATAATTTTTCAGTATGTACTCTTATCTGAAGGCCTGTAATACGTATACGAGCAGCAAAGGCTCTAGTAATTGAGTCTGTGCATATCGCCAATGCGATAAGTAACTGAATCTTGTGTGCTGGCCAATATGTTTTGGTTGAGAAATGAGAACGTAAAATACTTACATGGTCACACCTTTTACCTATCGCTTACACGGTTACACCTCTTAGCTGAAACTTAAATATGCGAATATTAGTACACAAACAACATTGCTGGATAAATAAATCAAATATAAAACAGAAATGCAGTGCATCCAGTCAAATTCTTGAATTTGCGTCTCGTCAATCCTGGTTTTGACTGTTCATCTTCCAGGTCCTGGTCTTGCATTTGAGGTGTACCCAGAAGCCCTTGCCCAGATGCCAGTCGCTCCTATGTGGTCAGTGTTCTTCTTCCTAATGATGTTAACATTGGGATTTGGATCTGAGGTAAGCTCAAGGTGAATTTGTACAATCCTGTTAAACATTCTCGCAGTCTAACATTATATACATCACCAAAGACTGTGTTTTTCTGCAACGAATTATTTAATAATCATTAATGCCACTCATTATTCATTATTTATACATGAATAGCACGAAAAATATAAGAAATTCCCTTATCACCAAAAGAAATACATAGTTTTCTTATAGGTAATATATCTTTACTATACTGAATATCTCTCTATTTACAAATCAATGATTATACTATATATTTGAAAACTTCACCAAAAAGAAACAATGTTCTTTCATTCTGAATTAAATTGTGAGATTACAGCTGCTATGATAATTAACTAATTTATTTTGATCATACAATAATTTATTATTTATTAAAATTTAAAGCTAAAATGATATTTCCTTAACTCTCAGACCAGTCAAATGATGGAGAACAAAATTAATCATCTGACAATTATTTGCACAAGGTGATTCTATGTGAAACACTGCCCTGCAAAACTAACGGTTGATAAACTGTTCTGTTCTGCTCTGCTAAACTCTAAAGACTAGAGCGCATAGCAAGGATACACATAATAATCAGATAATAGTGAAATTGTGTGTGGCTAATTTTGATCTTCAACTTCAAAGAATTACTCCTACACGACAAATTGTAGGCATTTTCGGATATATATCAGACATGTTTTCAATATAGGTGGCAAAAGATTCATTGTTACGTCTTTATATTTATATTAAGGGTAAAAGTTAAGCATTTTAGAAATGGTGAGGCTGGGAAAGGGCTGACCTCTTGGCTCTCGTTTGTGGTGTCTGACTGTGAGTTTGTCACTTTTCCATATGTATCCTGGGCCAGGTGTGGTACTTGATTGTATCGATTCCTGATCTTTGCACCCTTACTTACTTTTAGTGTTATCAATTCTTTTTCCCTTTTTAAAGAATAGGCTATATAAATACAATGCATTTAGATTGAGTATTTTCCTACGTCTTAATTATGCTGTTCCCAATGACGTCATATTCTGAACACTTACGTTTTGTCTTTTTCAGTTTTCTATAGTGGAGTGCCTGTTAAGTGCATTTGCGGATGAATACCCAAGATTACTGACAGCCACACGTTTGAGGTCCTTCATATACAGAACTGCTGTTATATTATCTTGCTTCCTACTAGGATTGCCCATGGTCTGTAATGTAAGTAATATTGAATACTCTATACTCTTGAATATTTCTTCTTTTGTGTCTAACAATTGAAAGACTAGTTCTGTTCTAAAACATTATTAAAGGTCCAAAAAAGGATTTATCTGATGGACTTTGCAGAAATAGGAGTTTTTTATATACAAGTCTAGCGTTGATGTGTGTATTTTATATTACCTTTACTATAATCAAAACATTGGCCTATCAAAAGTTTATGTTTATAGGTATTTGCTGATAGATATTATGAACAATATTATTTAATTGGCGTTCACTTAAGCTTGGTATCTGCTAAAAGCATGCTTTGTTTTTAACAAGTAATTTAGGAAGGATGAACATATTTGATATATGCTGTTGTATATATTTTTTACGATTTTTACAAACAAGTATTCTTGTGTACTTTATATAGTTTGTGTATATTTTGTAAGTTGGTTTATAAAAAGTGAAAACTGATTCAACCCACGAGGCCATCAATCATCATTGAATACCAACAATTATCAGCATAATATGAAAGAACATTTTCTAATATTTTCTATTATCTATATCAAAGTGAGATTGTTTAATAGGCATACGTTCAAGGTATTTAGAGTTGAAAACCCATAATGTTAGTTCAATACCATCAAGGGACCTTCTAAGATAGCAGATGAAGCAAATTTGATCGTAGATTTTCGTGAACATGTATATTTTATATACATTTCAGGGTGGTATGTGGATGCTTAACCTTGTTGACTACAGTGTCAGTGGATTCCCACTCCTCTTTGTTGGATTCCTTGAGTGTCTTGCTGTGAACTGGATCTATGGTAGGTTGCAAGTGAACACATGTCTGCTGAATGAAATTCCACTTATCAATTGGCTGCATCCATTGCAAAGAGCTACCTGCATCAACCCTTAAAGCGCCAAGAAAAAAATACATCTGAAAATGTCGTCTGCTGAAGTCGTCTGTTGCAAATAATTGCCTCACATTACTGGCAAATTAAGTATAGAGGCAAATAGCGTGGGCCCAGAACAGACTGCTCCTGGGTCCACACTGTTTGCCATAGAGGCTTCTTTAACATTTCAGCAGACGAGAAAAGCAGACGACTTTTGTTGCGATTGGCACATTAAGGGTTAAGAGGTTAATTTGACGAAATCTGGAGCCAAAAACTGAAAGTTGCTTTTCGCCAATTTCTTCTGATTAGTATATTAGAAGAATAACCCAAGTGTTTATTTCTGGCATTTATTTGACTTTTACCTAAAGTGTATTATTTCCACATACAGGCGGACAACCCATGGTATAACTATTACTAAATAAGCCAGTGCATGAGATTTCCAACAATGTGGTATGTACAACCAGCAAAGGCTCAGATCAGCCTGCGCATACGCTCAGTCTGATCAGAGCCTTTGCTAGTCGCTTGAGTATTCTATGATTGTTAAGCTACTGACTGAACACCATTTGGAGTTTTTAAGCTTAACAGGAGGATGCAGAGGCTCGTCTGAGTCTACACTTGTCAAAATGTCAAGTTGTTGGAAATCTCATGCCATGGCTCAGTCTTATTTGGTCATTACAGCAAACGTGACATTTTCATGTCATATTTTGTTTTCTTGCGGTTTTAACAATGATGTTCAAATAGGTACCTAAATGATTTGTTATCTGAATGCCCAAAGTTCCTGGTTATTGTATAATGTATGGTAGCTCCTGTATGTAGAACAAAATGAATTCAACAAGGCATACACGCTATTCAATATGTTAATATAACCTTTTAAATTTAAAACAGCTCGGTAACAGATATTTTTCATTTATGTTCCAGGTTTTGGAAAATTTTCAGAAGATATTGAAATGATGTTAGGATCCAAGCCAAATATCTACTGGAAAATATGCTGGAAATTCGTCACTCCATTTGTTGTTTTTGTATGTATTTGATTGCTTCTTTATTTTCATTTGTACTTTACTGTCATGCCGTTCTAATATATGCACGTATTATGTCCATGAATCATGTACTCAACGATCAATGAGGTTTAATTGGGTTTATTATAGAGTTAAAGACAGAATACATACATTAAGAAATCTATCTTTACGTTTACAAGTAATGGGAAAAAAATGCACTAAGCCAAAATAGTCATTGTGTTGTGTCTTTGAAAACATTTTATTCACTGCTTAGTATTGGTTCAACACAGGAAGACTAGAATTCATCCTGACATGACTGATAAATTGTTGACTGGGATGTTAAGCATCAAAACAAAAACGATAAGAGCCACAACAAGAGATTTCCAACAATGTGGTATTTGCGACCAGCAAAGCCTCAGATCAGCCCGCGCATACGCCCATTCTGATCAGAGCCTTTGCTAGTCTCTTGAATATCATATGAGCGTTAAGCTACTAACTGAACATCATTTGGAGTTTCTAAGCTTAAGGAGCGTCTGAGTCTACCCAGTTCAAAAATGCCACATTATTGGAAATCTCATGTCACGGCTCAATTATAGTTAAGGACATAATGTATGCATTTGGATATCTATATTATGTTCACAAGTATAGGGAAAGAAATACATTAGGCTAAAATAGTCATTGTGTTGTGTCCTTGAGCAAGACACTACCCCCTCTGCCTGTCCTACTCTACTTGTTCAACCTAGGAATACAGGAATTCGTCCTGACATGACTGAAAAATAGTTGACTTGAACATAAAGCATCAAAACAAACAAACTCTCTTTTCTTAAATTGCTTATCGGGGCCTATGAATCTAAAGCTATCCTAGGAGACTCACGTTTGGTTCTGAGATTATAGCAATCTGGCTTGTCAATTCTAGGGATTCAAGTTTTTTCCGGATGTTATTGATTCTACTAGAATTAATTGCATAATCCTCTTAGCCAGCTGTTTTTACAGTGTTGATTACAACTTTATATTCTCTCCTGTCAGGCAGTGATATTCTCTTGTCACGTGATACTACTCTGAAGACAAATATGATATACTAATATTATAAACCCTTAACTCTTTGCCTACTGGGTAATTTTGCGTGTTTGTTTCGTCGTCTACTGATATTTTTTTTAAAATCAACCTTTTACAATCATCGTATCAAACAGTTTAGATCCAGTTTGGCAAACAGTTTGGATTTAGATCTGGCCCGAGATTGGTCGTGGCCTGATTGGGATCCAAACTGTTTGCCAAAGTTATCAGCAGACGACACTAGTAGGTAAAGTGTCATGTATGAGCAATATTCCAGCACACATACTATTTGTGACACCATTCTGTATTTGAATGTTGTGGTGGCTCAGTGGTCGCTAGTTCAGACTCACTGTAAGCACTGTGTTGTGTCCTTTAGCAAGACACTTTATCCTCCGCTTTAAACTGGTTCAACCCAGGTAGACAGGAAATTTTCGTGGCATGACTGAAAAGTGTAGACGGGGGCGTGAACATCAACACAAAACAAACCATTCTGAATTTAGGGGTAGCTTGGGACCCAGGCATGACATTTTATGTAGTCACATGACATATTTAGTCATTTTAGATTTCTTAATTTTTTGATATGGGATACTCATAAACACCTGCTTTGGCAAACAATTCAATATGCGGCATTTCATCTGTGTCTGAAGTGTAAGCTAGACGAAATGATATACAGAGAAAAAATCAAACATATAGTAAATATAATCTGGCACCCCAATATATACAATGGGCCATCTAATTTAATGGATCGATCTAAAATGAAGCTTTCGTTGATGTTTTTTTTTAGTTGATGAGGGGAGGCAGGATCCAAATACCACTATAAGCGGGCCATCAACGGCCCGCCAGCGAAACGCCATTTAAATGGCGTTTCGCTGGCGGGCCTATGATTACCCAACATTGAATGCTGGCTTTGTAGCTTTGTGATTTTTCAATGGATCCGGACCAATATTGCGAAGGAACCCTATATTTTTGTGATTTTTCAGAGGGGTCCTGACCCCTTGCCCCCCCCCTCTGGATCCGCCCATGGTCTAAGGGTTACAATGTAATAGGCTGAATCTGAATGTGAACACTGGGAATATCATTGCCCTGATATATTAGAATTCCAGCCATAAACCATAGGTTGAGATAAACAAAATCTTTCATGAGCGGATCCAGAGAGGGGGGGACAGGGGGTCCGGACCCCCCTGAAAAATCACAAAAATATAGGGTTTCTTTGCAATACTGGTCCGTATCCCCTGACAAATCACAAGGCTACATGTACAAAGCCTGTATTTAATGTTGGGGCCAACATTGGCCCGCCAGCGAAACGCCATTTAAATGGCGTTTCGCTGGGGGCCGATGATGGCCCATCCCTTTCATTTATAGCGGTATTTGGATCCTCTTCCCCTGATCAACCAAAAAAAAAAACCTTATCAAATTTGAACCCCCCTCTGACAAAACTTTCTGGATCCGCGCAGGTCTTTCAGCGTAAAATTGCAAATATTTTCTTACCCACCAGTTTTATTACATGTTTTGGGTGCTCAAAGAACGTCTCATTGATACGGTTCTTTCGAGTACCAATAACATATGCTTTGTTGAGAAATTGAAAAGTATTGCTTTTGTACACACTCTTAACTAAAGGCCTGATAAAGTTATGATTCATTCACATCATTTGTTTAGCTGGCTATAATGACCTTAGTTCATAAAAGTTTTATTGGGTAAATAGGATTTTGTTTTACAAAATGAATCCGCCCTCTAGAATCCTGAATTCAACATCAGTTTATTATGCAAATAATGGTAACCAATGCAGGTTTCAAGTGATCTATCTATCTATCTATCCATCCATCCATCCATCCATCCATCCATCCATCCATCCATCCATCTATCTATCTATCTATCTATCTATCTATCTATCTATCTATCAATCTATCTATCTATCTATCTATCTATCTATCTATCTATCAACCCAGCTATCTTTCTATCTATCCATTCATCCATCGGACTGCCTATATATCTATCTTTCTATCTATATATCTATCTATCTACAAGGGTTCATGTAGCAATTGACAGACCGTATTCATGTACAGTATGTAATTGGTGTGCTACAAACCACTTATTTGAATGAAAATGGAAATAACACGAAAACATGCAAGATAGACACAAAACAATAAGTAGATTATCACTCAGCTCTAGAACTCTTCGCTTTCTCTGAGAAAAGAAAACTTATTGCTTGTATGCAATGCAAAGAACTATGTTTATAGTGTACAACAGGCTTTAAGTATTGTTCCGTTTATCAATTATGGATGAAGTGGTTATTTGAAGTTTTTATTATAGGAATCTAGGTTAATGTGATTTTGCTTTTTGTAATTAGAAGCTATTGTTATTTTAAATCGTTTGACGTCATCTCTGTCTTCGAATGAATGAGGAGCCTGGTGTTATTGCATAGATGTGCGTACATCTCATCAAACAGAAGATTTTTTGTCAAATTATGACAGCTTAACAATGGTGTTCTGCTTTAGGAGAGTAATTAGTCAGTTATCATCCTTGATAACCATCATTTTAAAAGCCAGTTGGCATTCCCATGTTTGTTATTGACGCCTGTACATATTTTTTTTATTCGTTCCTGATTTTGCTAATCAGCATTATCTCATCAAATAAACATAAGTTTTTGTTTAAGTACACACTTGGTTGCTGTTTAATTATACACTACCTATTTAGACCTGATTGCTTTTATTGAAAAAACAACATATTGACATTCACGTACATTTACATCCTCGGTAACCCGGGTGTATCCCATTCCGTACCCACTGTATTCATGATAAATGCAGTGGGTATGGAATGGGTCACGCCTGCGTTACCAAGAATGGCGCATTCAATGAATAGCTAAGGTTACAAGTTTTTATTTATGTAAATATACCGCGAGGGCATGTGGCTTTTCAGGCTGCATTCAACTTAATACAGGTTTTAAGTTATCTATCTATCTATCTATCTATCTATCTATCTATCTATCTATCTATCTATCTATCTATCTATCTATCTATCTATCTATCCATCAACAGGCGTTAATGCAGTAATTGTCAGTCAGTATAAATATACAGTTTATTGTTTATTTGCTACAAATTACTTATTTGAACGATATCTTAGTCAAAATGTAATAATTGTCATGCATATGCTTGATTTAGAGGATATACTTATACGAGTGTTCATGTATTATTGTATTCATCTATCGATTTTGGGTAAATAGATGAAATGTGAGGCGTGCCAAGCAATTGATTGATAAACCATGACCACTCATCTTACAGAGCCACCAAATGGTGTTAGTAACTACAAATCTGGAACGAATTTCTGCAGATTAGACTAACATTTACGAAATATAATGAGAATTCAATAATACGCAAATTTCAAATTTGTTAAAATAAACGTGAAACACCTCTTGTACTTACACAAACATTCTGTCAACCCATTCCAACTGATAGCCTGTGTGACAGGTCTCAACATTAACCATAGTCGGCTAGTCACAGCAACAGTATCTGTGTATACACTTTGATAGCCTATATTACAAACAATATGGACAAAGATTAGATTGCTCCATTCAGACTGTTTGCTTCCATGTTCAAAAGCAGTCTGGTCCCAAGGTTATTAAAATTTTCATACTCAACTCAGCTGAGCACGAAATCTATCCTGCTCATATATGTTAAAATGCCAACAAATGTTGGCATTTTAACAATTATTAGCATGATAAATACAACATCCGAGAGACTTAAAGCAAGACTCTTCTTTATAAAACAGACCACACATTCAGGATCAACGTTCATTATCAGGATAAGAATTAAGCATTATAAACAGATTTTTCAAATCAATCACGCTATTTTCCCAGTGTTTAGTCGTTTTTCCAAAAGGTAATTTCTCCAATTTTGCAAAGATTATTTAGATGTTGGCATGGTGTTATGTTTTATATTACCTGTTTCAAAACACGACTGTTTCAAAACGTTTATGTGGGTTTCACAGGTATTTATTTTTCATTTACTTTTAAATGATCCTTCTGTCCAATTTGTTGCAGAGTATTTTATATTATTCATGATGTTTCAAACCAACTATTCTGTTTTCCCACTTTTAAAGGCATTTATGTTCAAACAATCCATTTCTCAGAGTTTTGTAAAGAGTATTTAGATGTATACATGATGCTATGTTTTGTATTATATTTCAGATTACGATCCTGTTGAACATGATATTTTTCAAGGAGCCTGACTTGGACGGTGAATTCTATCCTCACTGGGCCATTGTTCTGTCCTGGCTTATTGCTATGTTTCCTATGTTTGCTATGGTAGCGTGGTTTCTCTTCCAGTATTGTTATCTCGACGGAGGTTTTGGTGTAAGTAAATCATACTTGTTATATAATTGGCACTATATTTGTGTAATAAGTAATAGTTATATCATGGGTTGTCCGCCTGTACGTGGAGATAATCCACGAGCTTTAGCGAGTGGATTATCTTACGTACAGGTGGACAAACATGGTTATTACTATTTCATACCACCAACAGCAGTGCTGACCTTGCATATCACGAGATATATCGGGCTAAAGTTGGAAAGGGTGGTATAAATAAGGATCATACATGAGTGTACCTGTTTTATTGAACTTATTAATCACGTTGGGGAATGATATAAAATGTGAGATTTGCAGGCAAGCCTCGCTCATATTTATATCGTTTTTGCAACGAGTTTAGTAAATACAGAATAGATAAGCGTGAATGTTAGATACAGGATCTTACCTGAGTGCTTAAATGATTGTTGAATTTTAAAATGAGTTAAAATAAGATGGCTTCGTTTTCCAGATTATTTTTGTCAAGCATTTTATATCTTTTCTGCAACAAATTTTAAAAATTCAGAATACATGAGCATGAATATTAGATAGAGGATCTTACATGAGTGAAAATATATAATTGAACTTTTAAACGAGTTGGGAACAAGAGATTAAAGAGGAGGCTTGCCTTGCATTTTATATCTTTTTCGCAACGAGATGATTAAATTCAAAAATACATGATCACTCGTGTAAGATAATACATGAGCACAAATGTAAAATTCTATTTATTGGATGGCAAAAATACTTATAATCATTTTATCTATGTGAAGACGATATGACTTTGTCATAATACGACTTTGTCATATTAAACGTGGCGTTGTTTTTGACGCCATTACATAACGTTACTAAATATGTAAACCAAAAGTGGTTATTCTAGTTTAACCATGGCGTTATTCATGTATCACTCTCCTCAAAATCGCATTAACGAATAATCAGAATTCATTCAATATCATAATAATGATCTTTTGTTGGTAAATAAATATTTGAAATACATTTTTCGCCAAAAAGATTAGTTATTGTTTCTTATTTTATTAAAAACATGGCAAAGCTTACCGATAACAACAAGCAAACATATTTACTTTTCAACGCCTTTCACAATTAAACAAATGAATGAAAAAGGATTAAGTGTAAACAGTATTTTATTTAAATATAAGTACATCATGATACAAACAATTTATATACACAAAACATTACATTTGAAAGGGATACAGAAATAAAGGAAAAACAGGATTTTTGATTATAATCATGCTATTTGAAATAACATGGATGACACAGCTACGAAAACCTTTTGTAAAATCTTTTAATGAGAGTTATATACTAATTGCCGTGATGGTTTATTTACAGCTGATGCGTCTAAAAATGAGGCCTTCTACCGAATGGGGACCAGCAAATACAGAAGACAGGGCACGTCATCAAAGATACCAAGACATTTTACCTCCCATCCATTTTTGCGATCCCCATTTACTTGCCAAACTAATGGGTAGTAATATATCAGACATATCAGAAATAGAGAAACAGGTGGCAATGACTCCATACGGTTCTGTACTTCTACAGACATTGAACACGCCATCAATGACGCCAACTCAGTCAAGGGCGTCATTGATTGCCTATGCTTTAGCTAACGGTAGTGGTAACTTAGCACAGATGAGTGGAAGTGGGTCTTTAGCACAGTTGCATAAAAAACGAAACAGTCCAAGTGAATGCTCTGATGTGTAGTGGTAATGGACAAACAGCCTAGCAAACAAATGACGTCAACGTGACAAGTCAACATCGATCTTGACTGGTCACTTTCATTGGTCCAGATCAACATATATTTTGTGTGTGAAATTCTGATTTTTGACATCCCCCAGCCTAAACATATGTCTGGGAGCTCAAACGAACCCTCCCATCGATATGGTTCTTTTGGGTGCACACATCATAATTATGTTTCATTTGAGAAATAAGAAAATTAATCATTCAATTAGGCTCTTTTATCTGGACGAATTTAATTTGACAATGGCGTCATTGTATCGATGTTTTTATGTCACTTTATCCGGCATCTTTGCACTGACAATTGTACATTGGTTTGATTTGCACTCGTTGCATTGTCATCGATGCAGAATGTTTACTTCGACATCGTTAAATCGACTTTGATATGTCTTGTTGACGTTATTTGTAAGCTGGGAATGGGACACACATATCAAGAAAGCCAAGGTGAAGGAGGAGACGGCTACAATCGGAACTACCTTGGCCAATTCCTTGGAATCAGACCTCGGATGTACATTGAGAATCTACTTTGATAACATGACGCTCACGATACATAACGTAACGCAGTCGTCACAGAAACCATGCCAACACAATTACAAGTGTGATTGCAGCAATACAAACCGTTATAAATGAAGTTTATGTTTTTTCAATAAAATATTGCTATAGCAATATTATTTTGAAAAAATACATAAACTTAATTTATTCTGCTGATTAAATTTTATTAAAAGGCTTTTAATAGGGCTAAACACACATGCTACAGAACTATTTTTTCTTACACCAGTTTCGGCAACAAAATGGAGCTTTTTCTTACATAGTACTACGCATAATGATTGTATCGACTCCTGATCTTTGCACCCTTACTTACTTTTATGTACACCCAAGGCTTGATTCCATTCTCGAATTGTGCCAGACCTTCCTGATGTGAGACGGCTAGTGATGTAGCAGTTTTAGAAATAATTGAAACACACAATCAATCACATGTGGAAAACGTCATCATTTGAGAATGATTGATATTGGAATAGTGTTGACTGTCCTGTGCCGTACACTATGCCAAGATGGAGTGTCATTAAATAATTTCTGATGGAAATACATGTGATCTGGATGGGCTTTAGGCCCAAGTTATTATAGGGTATCAAAGGGGACACAGAATTATGATTGTTGAAGTGAAAGCACAAGTTAAATACATAGAAATATGTTGCAAAGGTTTTAGAACAGTTTGAATGTTGATTGAGCATTCAAAGGGCATTCGCATCTTTATCAAAGTGGGTTTAGAATTTGTAATGAGTGTTATTGCTCGCTATTAAATGTTAGACACCAAGAAAAATTGTTGGAAATATAGACTAGTATGTCCGAACATAAGTTGAATTTGTTCAAAACAATATATAACGGATATGTTTATTATGTGTGTATATATCTCGTGAATGTGTAGGATTATATACTAAGAAGAAATAGATTGGTAAGTTTTGTTTAAATATGTCAAGGTAAAAATTAAAAAAAATGAGATTTAATTCCATTCATTTAATCTGTCATCTTTAAAATGTTTAACATTTCTATAACATTTTAGATTCATCGAAGAACTGCACATCAAAGTCCGAGTTACAAAAGGGGTAAGATGAAGAAAAGATCACATTTTATCACATGACGATGCGTCTGATAGTGATATAAATAAAACTACTAGTGGTTTACAGATTTAATAATGTTACCTTAATATGAACATTTTAACATTGCATAAAAAAGGAAGCAATCGGGATGTTTTCACGTCCAAATTACGATTTTAAGTAATTTAATATAATGTGATAATAGAAATTAACATAAGGATGCCCCTGTATTATTTAATTTATCGAATTCATATCATAATAAAATTTTTGAATAACATGCAGGCGCAGGGGCATCATCCACATCAGTGGGTCCCCTTCCATGTAACTACTGGACTCGGCTGTGCTCACATTTGATCAGTTCTCGACTTAATAAATTCAATTAAACATGAGGACTCCTCTATTTTATTACCCAGACATATTTAAAACAAAACCAGTTTCTAGTTCCTCTTAGAATATTTTGGCCAGCTTATGAGATTTGGGTACTTATGACATATGCACAAATGCCTCATTCATTACCTGAGCGAACAGCAGAACTTTAGCTAGACTGCATATATGCACAGGCATATCCGAGTCTTCATTTGTCGCCTTGGGATGAGTGTGGGCATACTGCAAGATCAAAAATCTGAATTGAAAAGTTTGAGATTTTGGAAATTTCGACCTTTCACCCATGCAAATCTCATATGTTATCTCAGACTTAGGATTGACCAGCGATAATACGAATTCTTTGGCATCATTTAAGTCATGTTAGATGGAGAGGTAGTAAAAGTCAACCAGAGCGATTCAGTTGATATTAATGCTTTAGAGAGTATATGTCAACCAATACTGTATTGAATAAAAAAAATAACATCAAGTGAGTATGTGTGTGTATGGTTGTGTTCATGTGTGTGTGTGTGAAACAGAAATACTTATAAATGGCATACCAAAGTGTAGGTCTGAACTAAAAACAACGGTAATTAAGTAAATATACAGATTTGCCCATAGTCTATTAACCCATGTAAGCCGAATTAAATTTCTCACCCTAATCAATTGAACCATGCCATTTCTGTTTAATGTAACAGTATCTGGAAACCCTAAGTGAAGTATTATAGTTTTTATTTCAAAGATTACACCATATGTGTTCCGTACCATCTTTGAAGCATTCATTATAGTTATAGTCATATGAGGTAGATTGTGTTTGGAAAAGTTGAACTTTGGACCACATTATGTTGAATATACCATTCTTGTCTCATTGAATTATCTTCATTGAATCAAAATAACCTGTTTCGGGAAAAAATCTCTTTTTTGTAATTAGTTCAAAACTTTAACTTATCTCAATCCTTAGCTGACGAGATCTAACAGTATCAAGTTTCAGACTGAATCTCAAACGTTGGATGATAATCTCAAACTACATTTAGTATTCTCATTTTTTTGCAGGTAGCTGCTATTTTTTTCTTAAAATCTATCTTATCTTAAACTTTACCCATTATCTTAAACTTAACCAAATTTCAACCTATGCATATAGCCAACATTTTGCTACATATATATATACATTTGTGTGTAATTATATCACACTAGCAACTCATCTCATACTTTAGCAACTAAAAGTCTTCTCAAAATTGAGCAGCTTATCATCTCAATCATTAGTCATAGATCTCAAACTTAAGCGTATTTCAAACTTAAGCAAACGATCTCAAACGTTAATATTAGTTGATCATCTCAGAAACAGTACCTGTATATGATTGAAGGCATATTTTATCCATATATCCTGTTTGAGCAGGCAGCAAAGGCTCTGCTGCGCTGGTTCGTCTGAGCCTTTGCTGATCACGTATTCAAAATGTATCAAAATCTCATGAAATGACTCATATGATGTTTCTAAAATGTATTCATACAGCTTCATAGACTCAAGTTTATTCATAAATTTCATAGACTCTCACGCACAACATCATAAACTCTCAAGTTTATTTATATGACTTCATGGATACTCAAGTTAATTTATACTGCATAGACTCTCAAGTTTATACAACATCATATACTCTCCAGTTCATTTATAGACATTCATAGACTCTGTAATTCATTCATATAGCTATATGGACAGACTTCCAATTTAATTCATGCAACTGCATAGACTCTGATGTTTCATACAACTTCATAGTCTCTCAAATTTATTCATACAATTTTATATGTAGACTCTTTAGCTTAATCATACAACTTCATAGTCTTACAACTTGAGAGTCTCGAGTTGTTTCATGCAGCTATAAAGACTCTAAATTTTATTCATGCATTCTATTGACTTTCAAGTTGATTCTTACAACTTGAACACTCTAAGGTTAATTCATGCACTTACATAGACTCTCAGGTGCATTCATACGACTTGATAGGCTCTCAAATAAATTATATATCTTTATAGAATCTCAAGTTCATTCATACTACTTCAAATGTTTCTCATTACCACCATTTAAGTGTGGTTATCAAAAACTATTTTCAGCTGATCTACCTCATATTGGTTTAGTTTTACAATATTAGATAGTTTTTTAATTTTCAATCTTATGTTTTTATTTGTATATGTATGTACATTTATGTAATTTTAGCATTGCTTCTTTATTTTGGGGGTACACTCTTCTAATTTGTTTCATTCATTCAAGCGTTTACCAGGCTTTTAGTTAAAAGTTAATCTACTTATTGCTCAGCCAAAACATATGTTGTGGGTACTCAAAAGAACCATCTCAATGAGACGGTTCTTTTAAGTATCCAAAACATCTGTTAAAACTGATGGGTTAGAAAATATTTACCCTTTTATCGCAAAAAGTTTGTTTATCTAAAACAATTCAACAAAAAATCAACCATTTTTGAACAAACCAGCAACACACATAAAGGATCATTGACACTTGCTATGGGTAAATGCCTATGGTTTTCAGTAAAAATAAAAGTTTGTCAATCGTCCCTTTCTTCACCCTGAAGCTACCCTGACCTGAGTACTTTATGGCTGTAAAATCCGTTTTCGATATTAAATGTTTCAATGATGTAAAATTTTGGGTAGAACAATCAGTTTTACATTAAGATATATAGGAATCCAAAAACATTTTTTAAAATATCATTCCCCCCCGTGTGCCAGCAAAAGCTTTTGCATGGATATGTGTTACCATATTTTACACATTGTATTGAAGTGGCTTGCTGGCACAAGGGGGGGAAAGATGTCCAGCAGCCCAAAAACCCAGGGCCTAAGCCCATAAAATGCCTTTTCTACCAAATAAGAAATTAATGACAGTAATGAAGTTCTCAAGAACCAACCTCCTAAATTGCTTTGTATTCTGTGCTAGTTTAATATAAAGTACTTAAAGATTAAAAACAGAATTAGCAAGGTTTTATGACATTTTTTCATAAGAAAAAATCTCACTGTTAAAAATGATACATTATTTTGCAAACGTCCTGTACTTATCTATTTGCATGCTAGGGAATTGTTCATGTTTTCATTTTCGTCTGCTGACTTTCTTCAAAATTAAGTTTTTAAAAATAAACCACCCAGGACCACCATCAGAGTGTCAAACAGTTTGGATCCAGATCAAGACCTACACTCTATTGGTCTTCATCTTGGTTCAAACTGTTTGCAAAAGACTATTGGCAGGCGACAAAATTATCCTCTGGCATGCAAAGAGTTATAACAGGTAAATACTATAGCGTTCAATATATTGTCTAGTATAGGGATATACATGCATCATGTATATCATAAATATTAGGACACTTTAAATGCATTTCAACGTGCTATGCCCTTTAAACAAAGCAAAAGTAATATTCAAAGGATCTAGTTAGAATCAGTTTTACTTTCCAATGCTTAATGGGTCACTTTCATTCCTTCAAAAATATTTATTTCTTTTGTTGAGCTTTCAGTTTTGTATTATTTACGGTACATGTAGTCAAAAATGTACAGGTAACTTCTAAATTATCTCCCCAAAATCATTTTATTACAAAACATGTTTTGTTTTAAAAATAATTTCATCAATTATCGTGATTCGTTAGTACTCTGCATATGGTATGTTCAATAGATATCACCATGCCTACCAAATAAATTAAGAAAACGTGCAGAAATCACTTTTTGAAGCACTTTTTATTTTCATGAAATTTCAGACCCCCTCCCCTTTCTACCCGCCATAACTCTCGAGTGCATAGGAATTTTGAAAATATTTTGCTAGCTGGCTCTTGCCATTAGATCCACCTATTCCATTGATACTACATGCACCACACTAGAAGCTCAAAAGCAGCGTTCTGGGAATCAGAAAAATAGGCGTATAAGGCCCAAACCGTCAATGATCCTTTGATTTGGCCTTGTACGAGTATGTACACTTATATTGAATATACCATGTTTGAGTGTAAACAACTACATGTATATATGCAGTGAATCATATGATATAATTAATGTTTGAGTTGACAGAGGGTGTTATGAAAATTTGTTCCAAAATAAATATTATTTTCCATACAGTTGTGTGAATTTACTTTCGGGCCTTGATCGGAACCCCCATGAATGTGATTTTTGATCAGTCAGAGTGATAACTGGTTGCTTACAGATAGACTGACCCAAATCGTTTACCTATAAAGTTAACCCATAAAGCGTCACCTATAATTTGCAGCAGACGACAATTTCAAATTTTGCCTTTTTCAAAAATATCAAATAAGGCATGATATTTCATGAGAATCGTCTGCTGGCAGACGATTATCATGAAATATCATACCTTATTTTTTTAAAAAATTAAGAAAGTTGTCGTGAAAATTGTCGTCTGCTGCAGTCGTGATTGGCGCTTTAAGGGTTAATGTTGAGAAAGCAAAAACAATAAAACAAACGAAAATCAGACGACAATGATGCATATATATCTGAGTATGCAACGGCTTCAGTTTTATTCATTTGGCTGGTGAAAATATTTAACTTGTTTTAGATTTTGAATTGTGAGCCAATTTTCTTAACACCTTTTATTACCAATAAAATGCACCATAAGAAAATATAGATATGAAATAATGAATAAGTAAAATAAAAGTACATGAAATAAATATAAATAATATTGAAATATATTTTGCTTTTTTTCTTTCTAAATAGCCCAGTCCTTCTAGGTAAAATTAATGAAAATGTTGGCACATTTCTCGCCAAAACAATAACTTTCTACAATAAATCAACTGACCCTAATGTGCACGACACGTGGTGAACTGGATAATCTGTATCAGATAAATTGGTCATTTCTAGCAGAATGATGAACACTTGGATCAAAATATACCATGTTGTTCAATATTTATGCGCATTTCACTTACTGACCACATACGGATGGACCAACGGTCGCACTCACACAACAATTATAGTGCACACCTGTAGGTATTTAGTACCATACTGTTTAGACTTTAAACAGATGCTTTAAGGGGACATATTAAAGTTCTAAATCCAATAAAATATGGAAGAAAATGTTACTAAGAGCAAAGCATATCAATTTTTTGTGGTAAAAATAAGAATATCTTCTTTAATTAGACCGTTGATTAAGTAGTGCAGATAATTTATTATCCTGCTTATCTCCCTTGATTTCAGTAGCGACGAGTTACTTCCCTTGGATTTGTAACGTCCTAATATATTGTCGCAGTGGATAATGCAGCACGGATGTCGAGCTTGATAGCGATTTAAATGATGTTTTGGGGTAGACATTGACGAGTCTGGACCAACTCACACTAATCAATATTCCAACGAGTTCCTCGAAAGTTGAAGACCAGTTGAAAACACATCGAAGGCTCACATCGGCAGTCGCCTATAGGGCCTAATAAAGTATGTCTTTGTTAATCAAAGATCAAACACCTAGGTCTACTATTTTTCTACCGGACAAAATGCTCAAGTTATCAAAAAAAACAAAAAAACAAGAAACAAAAAAACGGGTGACGTTGTCGTATCATACGGTCACCGGGCATGCGACAATAGCGAACGCATTAATTAAAACGGCGACAACAACGTTTTCTATTTTCAAACGATTTATACAATATAGGGGAGACCAGGGCTAGTTCGGCCCCATTTTAGAAAAACGTATAATTTTCGAAAGACTATAACATCTAGGTCTTTGAAACCAATATATTTAAGTAAGGCATAATAGGGCGGTACCAGTCCTGGTAACCACCATCATGCGTCTCTGTTCGATAAAGGGTAATCTTCATTCAAGGAGAACAGATCATGATGGCCGTACTTGCCCCGCCATGGGGTAAGTTCGGCCACCCCTCGGGGCAAGTTCGGCAAAGGAACTGTCCTGGCCTATTATTATACAGTCAAACTTCTGTAGTTGGAATTGCAAAGGGACAAGAAAATGTAACGGCATTTAACTAACATATGGACTATCAGAGTTGGTTCTTCGGAATACAAACAAACACAGTTGGGGGGTTTGGCGAGTATATACTTGAACAATATTTCGGTAAGGGCTGGTGGGGGATGCGGGGGCGGCGATCTAAATTTTCGACAAAGCTTCGTCCCCACTTTGCATACTGGTGGCCAGACAATGCTGAAATGTATAAGTAAGCAAAATTTAATCAAAATATACCATGTGGTTTAAGAGCTGTGATCATTTTCAATGACCACGACCAGCTGAACTGATGCTATGCGAAGCCTCCACGCAGTTTTGCATACAAGTGTCTAGACAATGTTAATATGTGTAAGTATGCAAAATGTTATCAAAATATAACATGCCTTCAAGAGATGAGCATCTACCAAAACCTGCTGGACTCATACGGGGCAAAGCCTCGTCACCATTTTTGCATAGTAGTGTATAGACAATGTTAAAATGTATTTACAAAATATACCATGTGGTTCAAAAGGTATGAGGCTTTTCGCTTAAAGTGGCAAATTCTTAGACAGTAAAAGTGGTACCACTGCCTGAGGACTAATTCAGACAGATCAACGGCTAATACTTATGAGGTATTTAAGACTTCCTAACAGGTGAAATACAGTGGTCTCATGAAGAGCTTAGGTATTTTCTGATAAAATATTGATATTTACCTTAGTGAAAGAAATTGCGTTGTATACGCGTAAGTCCTCTCTTGAGGCCCTTTTAATCCTGTGAGATACTAAAACTGTTCCTTATGAGTTATTCCATTAATGATCTCTATTGGACAGAAATACAGGTCTTTAAATAAAGGCCAAAATGATGCTCAAAGGCCATGTCACCGTTTTTCATATCAGTGGCCAGACTATGTTAAAACAAATAAGACTGCAAAATTTGATAAAAATATACCATGTGGTTCAAGAGTTATGAGCATTTTCATTATCTGCTATCAAACAGAGGGATAGATGGACTGGCACAGTGATTATAGTGCACATTTGCGGGTCGTTCAACATTCATAGTTTATATGAATACCATAAAAATAGATTATATGGTTCAAGAATCTCACAAACATAGCTTATATGCATGTGCATAAATGCGGATAACAAGTGCGGATCCAGAGGGGGGGGGGACAGGGGGTCCGGAACCCCCCCCCCCCCCTGGAAAATCGCAAGTTGTATGAGTCTCTATAGGGAATAAGCAATTGGACCCCCCTGGAAAAAGTTGGACCCCCCTAGAATATGTTGGACCCCCTCTGGAACCTTGAAAAATGATAGATTTCTTTGAAATTGACCATAAGACTTCTGTAAAATAAGCTGAGGACTAAAAAAAATCGTCAGAGCTTTTTGTCAGACTGACCTGGACCCCCCCTGACGAAAATTCCTGGATCCGCGCATGGATAAATAGATCAACCACCAGGAATAGCAGCCTTATGATGATGATGATAATGATCATGATGATGATGATGGTGATGATGATGTATTATGACCTCCCATGGTGTCAGAATTGACAAGGCTCGACGTTGCATTGGTCAGTTATGCACGATTACGTGACTTTTAAGTAGCATTCTTTATACTTAGTAGTGAAATCAATACATATCAAAAACAAAAATAAAAGTAATATCAATCACTAGTGAAATGATATGACTGATATCAGCCTATAATTTCACTATTTTTGGATTACCTCTAATTTTTTCATTCACTTAATGCATTTCACTTCAGAACTTCAAACGCCCATAATTGTTTTATCTGTGAACGTAAACATCAAGTGTGTATATGCATGTTCTTAGTCAGAACGTGACAAATATTTTGGTGCCGAAATTATTTGGGTTTGCTAAAAATTTTCGTTTTTGCATTTTCAGCAGCTCCTTTTTCAATGGGTGAGACATTGCATGTAGCCTATAAAGAGTATAAATTGAATAATAAGAAAATTTACTTTTTTGGTAAATACCAAATATATTTCACACTCGTGAAAATTCTGATGTTTTCAACACACTTGATGAAATATATTTGGTATTCACCTAAAAAGTAAATATCCTCTATACATTATGGCAATATTTCAAGACCCCAAAGATTGTGAGAAAATGAAAACTGAATAATAAGCTTACAAAGTTGGCAAGGGCCATACAAATCCATAGAATGAGCTATTGTGACACATCGTGGCAACGGACATCAATTAATAGAAGATTGCCACCTGAGAGGCAAGGCATCTCTACCCCTCTCAGTCGTTAAAATAGTTAAGTCCTAAAATTAAAGCATTCACTGTATTAAATGCATGGACTTAATTGCCATGTGAAATTGCCAAAATAAAAATTAGATTGAAATTATGTTTGCTCAACTAAATATTTGAACATTATTAGAACTACAGATTTCTGAATGCATCTGGGGAACTACTTTTTAATAGCATGAGAACAGTTTTTGGGAATAAATATGTATCACGACATCACGACACAAACATGTGATGAAATGTGAAAGAGAAAGAAAACAAATATTTTTACAGTACATAAAGGCCACTTAAAACCTTGCCAGTTTGATTATTATTCCTCAATGAGAACAAAGTAACGGAATGAGAATATCAGCTGAAACACCTACTTATAAATATCGAAGTTCTGGCAAAGCATGTCCAGGTTTTTGTTAACATTGTATAGGTTAAAGGAAGCAAAAGAATTGAGCGTAAAATTGGTAGTCTCTTTATCCATCAGTTTTAACATATGTTTTGGGTGCTCAAAAGAATCGTCTCATTGAGACGGTTCTTTTTAGTGCCCATAACATTATGTTTTGGTTGGGAAATTAGTGTAATTGTTTCACACTATAAAAACCCAAGTCTTTGTTTTCAAAACGGCATCGACCAATAGCCAATAATGGGTGTATGAGGGGGAGGAGGGTTGTCACTTTCCCAAATGTGTCCTGGTCTACATCAGAATTAAGGGCGAGGTTGGCGCCGTAAAAACTGGTTTAGGTCCTCCACTAAAATATTTTACTGATCGTTCCAAGGCGGTACTTCTTTTTTGCATCATTTGTGTTTTTGTGTCTTGTGTTTCTCATGCTTTCGAGTCTGTTCATTGCTGATTTGTGGTCACCTGCTGGGAAAGGGTTGACCTTTTGGCTCTTGTTGGTGGTGTTTACGAGGGTTAGTCAAAAATAACTGAGCCCTACCTTATAACATTTAATTCAAGTAAAATGAACATGTATTTAAATGATATTTCATTCCAGTTATATGTCATCTATTCAATAACCTAATTTAAATCTGTTGGTAGGCTATATATACTGGTTGCTAGGCAACCGAACATGACCTGTCGAACGGGTGCGTTCACGCTGTAATACATCAACATCTAAGCGTTGCCATGGAAACGATAATGCCAACGTAATGCTGCATTCACTGTCGTTTGATACCTATTACATGTACCTACTCAGCGCCACAGACAAGAAAACAACTGACCCACAATTAGAGATGCTGTGGTAGTTTGATTTCAGAATTTAGCAAAGCAAATTTTTACGGGCCTCAAGTCCTAAAATTTACCCCACCCACATTCATATTAACACGATTTTAATAGAAAACATAAAATAATAGGCTAATAATGCTTTTGCAGTACTGCATACACAAACAAACCCTCAGAAATATTAAATTCCTTGTTTTGAGTAAATGATTCTGTTTCCATGGCAACACGATCCTCATATATTTGAAAATTAGTGAAATTTTGACTTATTTTGTTGCTAGGCAACGCATGCAATCAGTGTTCACCAAAACATTTACGAACCAAATATAGTTAAAAGACAATATGCCATATATTATTTTAATAAACGTCAAATATGTCTTTCACAAAAACTATCAAGCCCATAAGCTTTTTAAAGACATACTGTATATTTCTGGTGGCGGAGATCATGAACGCATCGCTCTGACTGACGACCTTTAGTTGCCTAGCAACCATAAACGAAGCTTCACCAGAGTAATTATTTTGGGTCAAAACGTCTATGACATGTTATATTATAAAAGATAATCACACTTCTTGTTTGCAATGTGAGGCTAAGATGTAACGAGGTAGGGCTCAGTTATTTTTGACTAACCCTCGTATTGTACATTTGTTACTTTCCCATGTGGTATCCTGGATCTGGTGTGGTGCTTGATTCTATCGTTTCCTGATTTTTGCCGTCTTTCTTGCTTTAATTTAGGCATAAGGCATTTAGATATCCACCGTGGGGTGTTTGATATCTATGGAGAGGATTAAATGTATTATGGGACTATATGCTGGCTGGTGGCTAAATTTAGGACTAAGCAGCAGCAATTTGAAGATGCAGCAACAGTTAACTATAACAAAACAGACGCAAAATACGCCAGACCAATTTATTTATTATTTATTTATTTATTTATACAATATTTTCAGAGGGTTGCACTTTTAGCTAGTATAGCCAGTCTACCAAGTGGCCCTCTATAAAACATACAAACACACAAAACAATGGTACATATAAAAACTATAAACATTATGTACATGTGCAAATGGCACAGCTTAAGAGGTGAGGATGCGATAAAACATATTTCCAACGTATAAGATTCTAAGACATGTAGCTAAGAATAAAATATCTAAAAGCATTTAAAGTAGTTATTGCACATCGTTGTTCTTTATCACATTCGTTTTCTGGATTTTTATTATTATGATTATTTACAATTATCTAAAAATAATTTGACGATAGGGATCTCAAATTGATATACCTATCGATAGTGATCTACATCACTACAGTAAAACCTGGGTAAAACGGCCACTCTCAAAAGGACCAAAATTAGATTTCAAGCCCAATTATCGATTAATGCAGGTCAAATGTATTGCAAAATGCTCCAAGTGGAGCATTCTGCAAACATTACGACCTTCATTTAGCTACCATTTGTCATTAAGTTCTTTGTTTTGTCTATTTTTGAGTGGCCGTTTTACACAGGATTTACTATATTCACATTGAGACAAAAAGCTAGGTTGATCAACTCGTCGTAGCACGCGTTCGTGGTATTCGGAAAAATCATTTACAACTCAGAAAAATAAATGTCAGATGTTGACGGATGAGCAAAAGTGGACTCGTGTTAAAACTCCAAAATCTACTTCAAATGTACCCTAACTATAGCGAAAAGGATTTTGACAAATTAGTCAATGGTGATGAGACCTGGTTATATCATTTTGAAAATAGGCGAAACTGTTCAAATTGAATTTATGCCACAAAAACGCAAGGCGCCCGTGTATTGTCAAACGAACAGGACGATCAAGAAGGTTCTGCGTGTGAATTACATTGTCATTAAGGGCCAAGTCTTGCAATTACCTGTGCGACAAGGGGGGAACTATCTCAGTTCCATTCTACAAAAACGATGTATTGAGGAAACTGAAAACAATTTAAACAAGCCGCCGCCAGAAAACATGCTTTCGACACGTTCGACTCCTGCATGACGATGCACCTGCTCACAAAGCACACGTTGTGACGAGTTTTTTGAGTCTGAAAAGATTAAACTTTCCATCACCCTCCTTATTCTCCAGACCTCACTCCCTGCTCCCCAAACTGAAATTATATTTGCCTAGAAAAAGATACAACTCCAGAACTGCAATTGGATCTGCTGTACATCAGTATTTGTAGAGTATGGAAGACTATGGAAAGTTCTTCAAAAATTGGGTTAGCCGTCTGAAGCGGTGTATTCAGTTATCCGAGAATAACTTTGAAGGGCAAATCTGGAACAAGTGACAATAACACCCGTATGGTAAAGGAGAAACACTGTTGGTGGCATCATCATTGGAACACCCTTTTATAATTTGAGAGTTTCACATGAAACCGACGTTTATGCAATTTCCATTTTTTTCATTCTTAAACGGTTTTCCCAAGCTGCATTAAAAAAATCGACAAATGAATCATTAATGCTTAGCTCATGCAGTCGTCTAATGTTATCGATTACTCTTACCTTTCAGAGCTTGTGTAGAGCACGTCTAGTCGGTTGTTCGATGGTACGGGAACGACTTGTAACCGGTGATAGCCGAGTTTCTTACTTTATCTATCAGGGCCACATCCAGGCGTCAAGCGCATCATCTACAAACAAAAAACAAGCAGTGAGCTTATTATGAATAACGTCAATCAAAATATGTAAGAGGAGTGCGCTTTGCAAGCAAACCTGACGGACTGACTGACGTACGGCTAGATAAGACCGACTATAGAGGCCCCAAGGGGGACTTTGCTCCCTTATCCCTGAAAATAATGCATTTATCTCCCTAAACCCCTGAAAATAATTTCCCCTGCCCCATAAAGTATCTTGCCTTTGCTCCCCAAATCCCGAAAGCAGTTCAGCTTTTCCCCTAATCCCCAATAAAATAAGCCATTTCTCCCTAAAATGTATTTTTCTTTCCGTAGGATTAAAATCACATGCTTAAAGCTATGAAGCGGTACAACAGAGCATGACTTAATGATGACTTGGTATTTTGCCTCATATACTCGGCAAAAAAAGTTCTGCACAACTGGGGTTTATGGCAATTTATTTCAAACACAGGTAACACCCGACTACGTGATTTATATCAGCATTTAGTCCCATCTCTAAGGAACATTTTGTTTGAAACGGAATCAAAATCACACGAGAAATGTCTGAGAAACAAGTGTCTAATGGTACCAGGGGTCGGCAATCAAAAAATGACAAAATGATCGATTTTCAATGTTGTACTCGGTCAGTGACTCTGCACGGGATTATTTGGTGAACTCAATTTAAAATCACATCACGATTTTTGTGCGAAAATTTGCACGAATTTAACAAATGTTTAAACAATTACATAACCAACTGCATCCTTTGCATGATTTTTTTGTTAAAAAATACGCTTCCTGATTCACCAAAATCGCATTTGAATTGTCAATGTTATAATGGCAAATGCAAGGCCTTTTAGAGCTTTGAGAAAACTTTCTCATGAAGAAAGAGCCCGGGCTCTGGGTCGTATGGAGGCGGGCATTCACCCACAGGATGTTGCTAACCAATTCAACGTTCATCGTAGCACCATTATTCGACTTCGTGATCGTCATCGAGCAACGGGGACTGTGTCTGACCGACCCAGATCTGGAATACCAAAAGTTACAACCCAGCATGAAGACGATACATTGCAGTCACTGTAGCAAGGCGACGCTTTGTGGATGGCCCCAGTCTGGAGAGAATGTTGAGACAACAACGGGGACCAGGTGCACGTCGCATCTCGGTGCAGACTGTCAGGAATAGAGTTCGAGCTTCTGGGTTCAGTTCCAGAAAACCTGCTAAAGAGCCTCAGCTTTCCCAACGTCACAGGGCTCTAAGGCGCCAGTTTTGAGCACGACACGGCAGATGGAATAGACAGCAATGGTCACGAGTCCTCTTCTCTGATGAATCCAGGTTTTGTCTGCGAAAGGTGGATGGACGCATCCGAGTATGGCGTCGCAACGGGGAAATACACTTAGAACCTACTGTCCAACCAACAATGGCATACAACGATGGAAGTGTTATGATATGGGCAGGTATTAGTTTAAATGGAAGAACTGCCCTTGTCGTTGTGCCTGGGAACTTGAATGGCCGACGGTACATTGACGAAATTCTCCGACCTCTTGTTGTACCATATCTCCGTCAGATGGGCCGGAATGCCATATTTCAGGACGACAATGCGAGGCCCCATCGTGCCTGGATTGTGGACAACTTCTTACAACTAAATGGTGTTCAGCGACTGGAGTGGCCTCCAATGTCTCCGGACTTGTCATGCATTGAGCACTTGCGGGATATTCTTGGCCGGGCAGTAAATAAACACATTAATCAACACACACGACTTGCATGCTTACAGAGACTTCTTCAAGAATGGGCTGCAATTCCTCAAAGGCAAATACAGCGATTGGTGAATTCGATGAGGAGGAGACTCAATGAGTGTTGTGTGAATCTTGGTGGCTATACGCATTATTGCCATTTTTGGCACCCAACCCCGTATGGCTTCAGCGACGATTACTCATGCATTTATGATAACATTCTTGTCTTGACTTCAGTTTATTGTCCAGATTGAATTAAATTTTCTGATGATATATTTATTATTTCTGTCCTATTTTTGAAAGGCGAAATATGCCGGAAAAACCTCAGTTGTGCAGAACTTTTTTGCCGGGTATATATGTAAAGACAGGGCTTAGCCATGTAATACATGACATATAATTATTTCAATGAAATGCATGATATATGGCTCAAAGTACGAGGCCATCCTTAAAATACTGTTGCTAGGCACGGTGGAATGCTCTCTAGATTTTGTTTTTTAAATACAGACAGACCGTTTGGTGTTCGGCTGATTTTTTCCAACAGCTTAAACTAGATTTTATTTTAGGCAAAGTGAAAGCATTTATATAATGTAACCATAAAAAGTTTGTAGACTTAGTACGGAAGTAAATACATTTAGAATTGACAATGGGAGTCTGAGGGCTATCCCCATGGGGGAGGGGTACTCTGATTTTTTCATGCATACGTAGGCTCGGGTCATTTTTTTGGGGTTCAAAGTTTTGAATTTCAATATTTTTTGGGGTTTTCAGAAAAAAATTTTTTTTTAGGGTATGAAGATTTTGTGGATATTTTTTTTGGGGTCATCACAAAATTGGACTATGTTTAGTGGTCATTTCTATGCATTTTAGGGTCTTTTCTTAAGGTCAAGGTACCGTGAGAAACGGGGATATTTTTTGGTTGCCAAAATTTCAAATATTTTTTGGGGGTGCTTTAAATTTTGTATTTTTTAGGGACGAACGGTAGGTGCTGGGCCCGAGCCTATGTATGAAGAAAAAATAAGAGTACCTCCTCTGGGGGCTATCCCCCCAGAAGCAGAAGAAATTTTAAAAATCAAACAAAATGGAGGCTTTTCCCTTTTTTTTTGCTTTTAAGCAGGGCTCCTTAAATTCCCAAAACTATTTACATGCTCCCCAACTGCCATAAAATAATTACCAGCGCTAAAAATAAATAGCCATTCTCCCCAGACCACCAAACCCCCGTTTTACAGATGTAGATTTAGCAAAGGTATCCAGAGTTGCTTACCTTATTATCCGAGCTACGGCCAACCTGGAAAAAGTCGGAAAACGGTAATTTAAATTTCTACCTAGTTACAGGTACGTTGATCATGCAATGTCCTAACTGGTAAGCTCATATACATGAAAATAAACCATTAAAACACTAAGTGACAGACAAAGAAGTTGGGTTCAGCGCAGATACACCAATTAATAAATGTCTAATTGATCGGCTAGCTTATAATTTTTGTCTAAATTGATCAAGGACCTGCAATTTGCATGTTTTAGAACAGTACAGATGCAGATACAGACGATGCTCTACCACCGCATGCTAATGATAAATTTACACTTTGTGGCTTATGTTCGACACGGCAAATATATATGGGAGATTACAAGAAGTGTTGTTTTCAAATGGAGTGTTTTATTCTATACGTAATTATTTATTCTGACAGGCTTGGAATGTTAAAGGGCAAACTGGATAAATACTTTTCTAAACATGCTTTCATCCCGTATAGGCCTTATATATACGAATTCGTGAATATTCTTGGTGCCGAAAATTGCCACCAAAATTGTCATTATTGTCTCACCCACTAAAAAACCAAAAGCAACTTTACACTTTTTCAGTGGGAGTGCAGTGGCTCAGTGGTAGATAATACGAGCCTTCTCTGATGATAAAAGCCTTTTTAAAATTTCTGATTTTGCGGTTTTAATAGAAAAATAAAAAAAATTAGCAGCCAGAGGAAGCTCGGGTTAAGTGGTAGAGTGCTTGACTAGAGACCGAGGGGCCCCGGGTCACGAGCCTCATCCGCTGTGTTGTGTCCTTGAGCAATACACATTAATCCTAGCTTAGTACTTGTTCAACCCAGGAAGACCTGTCCCTATACGAGTGCGGATCCAGAGGGGGGGGGGGGGGACAGGGGGTCCGGACCCCCCTGGAAAATCACAAGTTATATGGGTTTCTATAGGGAATAAGCAATTGGACCCCCCCCCCCCCCCCCCCCCCTGGAAAAAGTTGGACCCCCCCCCCCCCCCCCCCCGAAAATGTTGGACCCCCTCTGGAACCTTGAAAAGTGATATATTTCTTTGAAATTGACCATTTGACTTCTGTAAAATAAGCTGAGGACTATAAAAAAAATGTTGTCAGAGCTTTTTTTGTCAGACTGACCTGGACCCCTCCTGACGAAAATTCTTGGATCTGCGCATGCTATATAACGGAAAGATTGTTGATGGGACGCAAATAATCAAATCGAACAAACAAACACTTTCCAGTACCGAATACCTCGGGCTGGTCACTGACGGAAATACAAAGTTATGTTGTCGAGGCTTTGTTTTAGCGCTATTTCAAAGTACTACAACCTATGAAATTGATTCTGGACATGCCCGAGATTATACAAACTTATTACGGGTATGCAAAGTTGAAATATTAGAAGTTACAGTAAATAAAGTTGAAGTTTTATCAGCTTTTAAAGTTGATTTCTGTCAATTTTCGGCTAAAAGTGCCGGAAATAGCTAAATAGGTTACCTGATGTTCATTAAGAGTATAAACTTTCAATAAATACTCGAAATAATTTTTTCTTCGAGACAAAAATGTGTCTAGTTGATATTGAGGTAGGAGCATTATGGATATTCTGGGCAGTGAGTGATAGCGCACGCTTTAACCGAGAAAGGGGTCTCCAACGCCACTAAGCAATATGCCGCTTTTCTTCTTCTTCCTAGTGATATGCAGGGCCCTCTCTGGAGCATCGTCGCATATTTAACTATGTACAAGGGTGCTGTGAGGCGCACCGGGTGCAGTTAAAACAGATAAAACCGGCTAAAATTAAGTGTCTCTTTATGAAGCTAGTAAAGGTCGACTAGGGCAGCCTTGAAAGAGTTTTTAGGTCTGGGCGCGGGTGACATGCTCTGGCAGTTGATTCCAAAGGCAGATTCCTGCAGGGAAGAATGAGTGACGGTACGCATCAGTTATGCAGAATGGTAGCATGTAGCGTTGGCTAGGGCCTCCAATGTGCATATTAACTGTGGCTGGTGTAGGTACTGTGCAATTGGTATGTCTACAAGAGCATGGGTGATGCGATACATCATCACTAGCCTGGCTTCAGTTTTTGTCTTTTTTAAGGAACTCCAACCTAGATTAGCAATCATCTGGCTGGTACTGCTTGTGGTCTTGCAGTAGCCTGTGACAAATTTTGCTGCTCTACGTTGAACAGCTTCGAGCTGCTGAATGTTTCTGGCAGTGTAGGGGCCCCAGGCTGTAGCTGCATACTCAATCACATGTCAGACGAGAGAAGTGAAGCACTAGGCCTTGATCTCGATTTGGCATCTTGAGATATTCCTCCGCAAGAAAGCCAATGTGTTGTTTGCCTTTTTTGTGGTCTCGTCCACGTGCTTGTTCCAGGACAGGTTGTCAGTCAGTGTAACTCCAAGGTACTTTCCTTGTTTCACCACTTCTAGGTCATGATTAAGGATTTTGTAGGTGGCATTGATAGGATTGCGCTTCCTTGTTATTCTCAACACAACACATTTGGTAGGGTTAAATGACATCTGCCATTCCTTTCCCCATTGTTGAAGGCGATCATGGTCCTCCTGCAGGCTGATGCTATCTTGGCTTGAACGGACCCGTCGATACAAGAGGCTATCATCAGCGAAGAGTCGAACAGTAGATGACACCTTCGTTGGCATGTCGTTAATGTAGAGGAGGAATAGCAGTGGTCCTAGAACCGTTCCTTTTGGGACACCTTAGGTGACGGGGGATGATTCTGATGCATGGCCTTCGACACGTACTTGCTGGCTCCTGTCTGAAAAAAAACTCTGTATCCACTGCAGGGTTGAATCTCCAATACCATAGTACCTTAGCTTTAGTAGTAGGCGTTGGTGAGGCACCTTGTCAAAGGCCTCGGTGAAGTCTAGCAGAACTGCATCTATCTGCTCTTCCTCATCAAGGTGGGCCGAGATGTCCTGGATCATTGCTAGAAGTTGGCTATCACAGGAACGTTTTTTACGGAAGCCATGTTGTTTGTAAAACAAAATCTTGTGGATATCAAGGTGCTGCATTACTTGACTTTGGATAATGTGTTCCATTGTCTTGCAGCATATGGAGGTGAGGGAAATAGGCCTGTTATTTGCCGGGTCACTCTGGTCTCCTTTCTTAAATAACAGTGTGACAAGTTTTTTTCCAGTCATCTGGTATGGTTCCTTACTGTAGTGAAGCCTGGTAGACCAGAGTCAGTGCCGGGGCTATTACTTCTGCACACTCCTTCAAGAAGCAGGATGGAATAGCATCTGGTCCTTGATCCTTGTGTGGGTTTAAGTCCTTACAGCTTCAGTACTCCTTTGTTGTTGATGGTGAAGGACATCATCTTTGGGTATGTGCTGCCTGACATAGAGGGCATGGCATTTAGATCCTCTTTGGTGAAGGCACTCTCAAACTGCTCATTAAGGGTGGTGGACTTCTCTTTTGGGTCACTATGAGATATGTCATCTCTTTTGAGCACTGAACGCCACCTCTCTCACACCTCTTCCCATTTATGAAAGAATACAGTTTCTTTGCACTGGATCCTTCCGAAACCATGTTGTTGACATAGCTATTATATGCCTTCTTGGATTGATACTGAGTATCTTTCTGGAGCTGTTTATACCGTGTGACATCCTCCAGCTTGCCACTCTTCTTCGCTCTACGGTATGCTCTTTTCTTCCTCCTTAATAGGCGTTTGGTCTTGTTCTTATTCCAGGGTTGGTGGAAACGTGATGAGGACATTTTTGACGGGACACAGGAGTCTGTAGCCTCAGTACAAAAAGCCTTGAAGGAGCTTCCTTCAGCCCCCCTCAAGCAGCAGGTATCTTGTGTATGGAACTCCTCCTACAGTTTTACTCTGATTACTTTGGAACTTTACAGATATTTAGGTCACGGTTCGAAGATGTGCATATTGTTTGGGCATAATCCTTAGATTAATTTTTGGTACTTTTTTTTTTATTCAAAATGAACTAAGTCATTTTGTGGCCAAAATTAATGGATACTAGGTATCTTGTGTATGCTTCTCCTCCTACAGTTCTATGCCAATTACTTTAAAACTTTACAGGTGTTTAGATCAAATAGGTAGAAAATCATAGTATTAGGGCATAATCCTCAGATTATGTTTTGCCACCTTTTATACAAAATGAACTTAGTCATTTTTACGGCCAAAATTAATATATACAAGACATACAAGGTATCTTGTTTATGCCTCACCTCCTACAGTTTTACTGTGATTGCTTTGAAACTTTACAGGTGTTTAGGTTGCCGATTTCTTTGAAACTTTACAGGTGTTTATATTGTCGATTTCTTTGAAACTTTACAGGTGTTTATGTTGCCGATTTCTTTGAAACTTTACAGGTGTTTAGGTTGCCGATTTCTTTGAAACTTTACAGGTGTTTAAGCCATAGTCTGAAGATCTGCATATTGTTTGGGCATAATCCTCAGAATATTTTCGTCACTTTTTTCACAAAATGAACTTAGTCATTGTTGCCGCCAAATTAATATATACTAGTTATCTTGTGTATGCTTCTACTCCTACTGTTTTACTCTGATTAATTTGAAACTTTACAGGTGTTAAGGTCATGGTTTGACATTATCCTCAGATTTTTATTGTCATTTTTTTACAAAATGGACTTAGTCGATTTTGCGGCTATAATTGATAGATACTTTGTATAATGTGTATGCTTCTCCTCCCACAGTTTTACTCTGATTGCTTTGAAACTTAACATGTGTTGAGGTCATGGTTTGAAGATGTGTATATTGTTAGAACATAATCCTCAGATATATTGTCACTTTTTTCACAAAATGAACTTAGTCATTTTTGCAGCCAAAATTGATAGATACTAGGTATATTGTGTATGCTTCTCCTCCCAAAGCTTTACTCTGATTGCTTTGAAACTTAACACGTGTTTTGATCATGGTTTGAAGATATGCTTATTATTTGGGAATAAATGTCTGATACTTTTGGTCATGAAATAAACTTAGTCATTTTTTGCGGCCAAAATTAATAGATACTAGGTATTTTGTGTATTCATCTCCTCCTACAGTTTTAGTCATTTTGCTGCGAAACTTGATATATACTAGGTATCTTGTGTATTCAGCTCCTCCTATTGTTTTATGTCGATTTCTTTGAAACTTTACAGGTGTTTAGGTTTTTGTCTGAAGATACGCATATCATTTTGATATAATCCTCAGATTATTTTTGTCACTTTTTCACAAATGAACTTTGTCATTTTTGTGCCAAAGTAAATTGATACAAGGTATTTTGTGTACTAAGTTGTTTCATGATAGCTCATATGTTCAAAGACAAACAAAACGTGGCGGGGGACAATAATTCTCTGAAATTGCTTTTTGATTTGATAGTCTTCATTCTTGCAGGTAAAAAAGACATTTCGACATCTTCTGAGATAGCTGTCCTTGAACGTCAGGAAAAATTCCCATAGATTTGTAATTGGAGCAATGTTGTGGCCACTCTAGCGCCTTTATGTTTGAATGGATCAAAATTCTGGCACAATAAAAGATTGGATGGCTTTGAATTTCGGCCAAATACTTTAGCCATTACGGAGTTAGCTGCCCTAAAGCGTCTTAAAATTGTTGTTTAAATTTTGATTGGATCTTCTTCATTCTCCCAAGTAATGAGGACAACCATAACGTCTTGAATATGTTTGAATTACGGCCTGGCCCGACCTAGTATTGCGAAGTTATCTGCCATTGAGCATCTGGAAGTATCCCATAGACTAACCATGGGCTATTGTGATCACTCTAGCATTTCATTTAGAATGGATCTTTCATATTCTTGCAGGTAAAAAGGACAACCATAAAAGCTTGGATGTGTTTGATTTTCGGTCCTAACCCACCAACAACTACGGAATGCGCTGCCCTTGAACATCTGTAAATCGATGTTTAAAGCTATGACCACTTTAGCGCTTTCATTTTTATGAAATTTTCTTCATTTTTGCATGAGGACGACCATATAATGAGTTCGAATATCGCCCAGTTCTTCCTTGGGACTGTGGAGTAAGCTGCCCTTGAATGTCTGGAATAATCACCATATACCAACAATGGGAGAAATGTTGTTGCCACTCTAGCACCTTCATTTTTGAATGGATATTCTTACAAGGGCATGCTTAAAAGCTTGAATTAGTTTTAATTTCGATCTGATCCCACCACTGACTATGGGGTAAGCTGCCATTGAGTCTTTGAAAATATAATATTCCAAGGTTTTCTAGGCCATTTTATTCAGTCTTTTTAAATACCGCAGATACACAGAACTGGAATATTATCTTGTGTTTGAATTTAGGCCTGATCGCTGTTTCAAGTTTAGAGTTACCTGCCTTTGAGCATTGTCCAACATTATACTGGCTCTCAGTCTCAAGGGAGCGATCGTTGCCCATTGGGCTACTTGTTGAAATAGCATAGAGAAAATTAGGCTTAGGAGGAGGTGGGTCTGTATTGATGCAATCAAGTGAAATTCTTTTATGAAATACTTTAGAAATATTTAGCTTCTGAATACTTAGAAGTCCCATATTAAATTCAAAGATATCTTTCTTCAAATGTTTAAAAATTTAGCTCGATGTAATGAAACGAGATTCTTTTGTCAATGGTTTTTAAAATATTTGATTTCCCATCCGTCTCAAATGCTTTTGTTTGCACCAGGGTTTACAATATGTGTTAGGCGCCAGTAATGTTTGCATGGCATTATGCACGAAATCTAGCAACATTGGGAACCTGCAGGTAGATTCTTATGTCATAAAAGACCAAATTCTAATCAGAAATAATTAAAATTCCCAGGTAACTGAATGGCAAGCAGCGTGTGATAGCAGAAGTTAGTCATCACATTCTCAGGAATCAGGAGTAGATTACATGCCTCTAGATAAGAGAGCGTATACGTATTCTTTTTATTTCTCACCCAAAACATATGTTGTGGGTGAGGCGATTCTTTTAAGCACCTAATCAATCGGTTTAAACTGATGGGTAAGAAAATAATAGCCATTTTACACTTAAAACATTTGCTTAACTGGACCTATGATAGAAGTTTCAATATAAGAATTAAATATATTAATAATGGATATGTTATGTACTAGAAACAAATAATAGGGGCTCAGTTTTTATCAAAATAAGAAGGAATAGAAAAGCTTACATTTTTAAAATATGCTGGTTAAGTCAATGATACCTATGTAGACAAATTTAATGCATACTATGATTGATTTTAGGAATAACATAAGGATGAGAGCATGTTGTGTAAGCACCAAATAAGAAATGCTGCGTTATAAAGTGGGTGAGCCATATTGTAGATATTATTAGTTACAGAACGCAGAGATGGAAATAGTGAATATACATGTAGAAGTCAGATGTCTTGTTTGCTTTGAGGTGATACTTAAAGCAAAACGTGATAAAACATATCAGGGGACCATTTTTACACATATATCCGTATTGTTTACAGCATTTACAATTATCACAAATAGTAAAAAAAAAAGTTCTAGAAATTTATCCTTGATGGTCATTTATTAAGTACTATAGCCAAGAGGAAGTGAGATTCGCAATGGTTTATCCATTTTTTCCTAATCATGCTTTAGGATTTGATAAATTTCATGTTGATTGATATCCAGTTGTTGAATTGAAATACGATTTTCATCGAAGTCCATGACGTATTGCTTTGCTTTTTTGCAGATAGGTTAAGAAGGCAGATATTTCCCAACTTTAATCCAATCAGAAAAAAGGAGTGAGAGTTTTCCATAGTAAATATGGGTGCTGGCTAGCCTCGCCGTTGATATGGATGATGATGATGCAGGTAGGTAATCCTCAATACTGTAAATTCGGAAATTTTCGCGAGGACTTCATTTTCGGGGAAGTTTCGTGAAAATAAAACCCTTGCAAAATGGCAAAACCACTCGCAAATTTTTCACATCACTAATATGCCTTTTATTGCTATTCGCGAAAATAAAATTCTCGCGAAAATTTCAGAATCTACAGTATTAAGTGAAACAATGGTTTGGTGGGTTTTGTGTTGGCTCCCTGTTTTGTAATGCAGTACTTAGTGTACTTTCTAGTTTTCAATCTTCTGGCTGAGAAAGAAAGAGCTGGTTGCTTTGAAACTTTTATTGTCTTCATGCTGTCATGTGGTTGAATATGTTCTCTGTCTCATCCCACAGTACCCTGTGTTGATCTGCAAAGTGTGATTGTGACATTTCCTAGTCATAATCACTTACTGTTTAAACAGCACTGGTTCATTGATCTAATGTTACGATAGCACGCGCAGATCCAGAAATTTTTGTCAGAGGGGTCCAAATTTGACAACGTTTCTCTTTTTTTTCTTATTTTTAATTGATGAGGGGATATAGGATCCATACAACACTATAAGGCTCGCCAGCAAAACGCTGACGGGCAGATGATGGCCCAACATCGAATGCTGGCTTGGTAGCTCTGAGATTTTTCAGGGGATCAAAAACCCTATATTTTTGTGATTTTTTCAGGTGTGTGTGTGTGTGTGGGGGGGGGGGGGTGTCCGGACCTTCTTTCCCCTTCTGGATCCGCCCATTGATATTCAATTACTTTAAATTCCCTCTTAAGTCCTAAGTAATTTATTTCCATAGCTCCAGACTGTCATTTATTTGGGATAATGTTTATAGATCTACCTTATTTCGTCTTAAAAAGGTATGTTGCTTGTATCAATTACTATCGCCACACTGAGGCGATTCTAATGACTACACAAATCATACAGTTTTTACAATGTAATTTATATATAATCCCCATTATGCCTTCGTATCCAGGTGATTATTCTATTGAACTTTGATAATAATTGGGTCTTTTTGCGAGAAAAAGAGCACTTTTTAGTTTATGGTCTTAAAGGTGATCAGGATCAAAGATAGAGTATCTCAATTGTTGGTTCCAGCTGAACCTTTCTTTAACACTTTAAGGACAAGAAACTCCTCAATGGGTACTTTGGCAAAAAGTGAACACCAAGATGAAATGGCACATAATGCGACATTTCATCAAGGTCTACACTGTTTGCTAAAACCAACAAAATCGTTAGAGACTGAAAAACAACATATTTAGGAAATAATAACCTATGACCAATGGACCATCCCGACTAAACTGTATAGAATTCCAGTGGTCCTAAAAGCGTTAATGAAAAATAATGCACCAACCTAAATATAATTTGTCACTATTTATACAACATCAATTATATATGAGCCTCGGCATGACTTTTCCAACAATGTGGTATTTTGACAAGTGTAGACACAGACAAGCCTGTGCAGCTTCCTGTTTAGCTTAGAACCTCCAAAAGATGGTCGGTCAGTAGCTTAACTGCCATAGAATATTCAAGCGACAAGCAAAGACTCTGATCAGACTGGGCGTATGGGCAGGCTGCTCTGAGCCTTTGCTGGTCGCACGTACCACATTGTTGGGAATCTCATGCACTGGCTCATATGATAAGGTACTGAACATCTTTACTTTGCCTTGTTGTTGTAACTTTCTTTTGAGGAACGTCACGAAGGGATAGTGCAATGTGATGATCCTCTGAATTAGCACAAGCAAACACGTTTTTTAAACAACAGCAAAAAAAAAAACAATATGCACACTGCTCATAGAATAGGATTTCACTTAAAGGGCCCTAAAGCCATATTTGTCCGCAATATTTGTCTCGTTTGTGGTGTTTAAATGTGAGTTTGTCACTTTCCCATTGGTATCCTGGGCCAGGTGTGGTACTTGATTGTATCGATTCCTGATCTTTGCACCCTTACTTACTTTTGTTCCATGAGGAATCGTGTCTGTGTTTTATAGATATAAATGCATTTTACTGCTTCCATTACTTATATTTGAGTCAGTGCATGAGATTTCCAACAATGTGGTATGTGCGATCAGCAAAGCCTCAGATCAGCCTGCGCACATGCGCAGTCTGATCAGAGCCTTTGCTAGTTGCTTGAGTATTCTATGATTGTTTAGCTACTGACTGAGCACCATTTGGAGTCTCTAAGCTTAAAAGAAGGCTGTAGAGGCTCGTCTGAGTCTACACTTATCAAAATGTTAAATTGTTGGAAATCTCATGCCGCGGCTCATTATTTTATCTTTTGTCACATATTGGACCATTGGCAGCACTTGAAAGTCTAACTTAGGCTGAATGTACCGTTTTTAAAGTGAAGCTGCAATGACTATATATTTTCTTTTATTTGGAATTTATCCGTTGTGTTGATGTGATACGTCTTATTCAAATTTTCAACCATGTTAAGACTTTTTCCTGAGTTTATCCAGTAACTTGGCCCTTGGTGTGAGAGTCACTCAAAAGATCACAAATGCTTTTGGCATACATTTTTATAATCATTCCTCGGTGTGCACAGGTATAGTCGTCAATACAAATAAAGAACATGTTATTTTATAAACGAATTTTACGCACAGTAAGAATTGTTTAGATCCCCTATAGTAATTCACAGATTTTCACCTGATAATTGAAATATTTTTGTCAAAAGAACATATAAGCTACTGAGCTATTCATGCACTTATACAACTCAAAAATACATAGCTCAACTAATGTTCTGATTTACAGCGCCACCACCTTCCTATGCTGAAGCTCTGCGGTTGGGGAATATCTCAGGATCGGACCCTCGTCAAGTACATGTACGAGGAAGAGGAGGAAACCATGAATTCATACCCTCCCTCGAAGATAATCTCTACAATGTGAGCTGGGTAGGAATTATCATATACCTGTATTCTATATAGAACTATATAGCATGGATAAAATAGCACAGTTAAACCTGTCTTAAGCGGCCACTCAAAAACAGGCAAAACAAGAAGTCTTAAAGACCAATTATCGCTTAATGCAGGTCTAAAGTATTGCAGAATGGTCCCCTTGGAGCATTCTGCAATACTTACGACCTGCATAAGCAATACTTGGTCTTGAAAACCAATTTTTGGTCTTTTTGAGAGTGGCCGTTTTGGACAGGTTTAACTGTACATTGTGAATTTTTTTAAAAAAAGCTTGAAAACAGTCAATTAATTTTGAAATAGTCTCTAACATAAATTTGAATCGATGGCAAAATGATTAAAAGGCTAGACATATTTAGTTTACCAACGAATTTTGCTATTATATGTCTGGAGCAAATTGATCACCTTGTGTATCTTTAATGATTGAACCAATAGATATTGAAGTTTACTGATGGCTAACATTTCAACATAACATCTCATAAAATGTAAGTGCTACAGCTTCAAAAACTTGCAAATGTATCTGATGAAGTTGTGAAGGAAGTCTGTACAATATTACTGGAGTTATAGCAAGAACAATAGTGCCACCAGTAAGGGCAAACATATTGCTTTGGGCACACATAAAATATATATTTAAAGCGCCTGCTAAAATGCTTCTGAAAATGTCTGCTAAGTTGTCTGCTGCATATATTTGCTGTATGTCTGTCTGTCTTTAAGTGAAGAGGCAAACAGTGTCTATACTGTTTGATCAAGAGGCTTCTGAAACATTTCATCAGACGACAATGACAGACAACTTTTGTTGTGATGTGAAATTTCAGGGTTAAAATCTATGATTTGTTGGTATGTATTGAAATCTGATTTTTTAAAAATCTATCATATTCTTTTTAGGGAAGTGGCTCACAAAACAGTTTGTCAAGGCAGCATGAAGGACAAGCCAGGACGCACTTGATATCAGGTACTAAGATGTTCAGGTTGGGAGGCCCTCCATTACAAAATACAAGTCATTTTTGTTAAAATCCTACTTCTATAAAAGAAAAATCATCATTTGTCAAATTATTATTTTTTCAAATTTGCATTTTATGTTTGCAGCAATTTCCAGTTTTTTTATAACATGACAGGAGCTCTTTGGATTATTTTTCTAGAAGAAAGTGATTTGGTTAATACTCAAAGTCAGTTTCCATTGTGATACCTGGTTAATGCATACTGGGTGTAGCAGTTCATAATTATACATAACAAAGGGCAAGAACTCCTGCACATGGGACAACATAATCACAGATTTTCATGTATACCACCCTACTATTATCAAACATATATGTGATATGGCTGCCAGCAAAGTTTTCTCATTGGCTGAAAATTCCCGCAATAGCTTTGTACAAAAGCTCATGGTTGATCGTTATTGCTAAATTTAGCTCTCTAATATGTGAAAGTTCTGATGTCAGGACTCTCAAAATTATTTTTAGCTGTTGGCTAGCCTGGACAAAAGTCATGCCTACCTGTCCACAGCTTATTTTAGGTCTGATATCAGGACTCTCGAAACTATTCTTAGCTGTTGGCTAGCTTTGATAAAAGTCATGCCTACCTGTCCACAACTTATTTTAGGTCTGATGTCAGGAATCCCAAAACTGTTTTCGCTGTCAGGCAGTCTTGATAAAAGTCATATCTATTTGTCTAAAGCTAATTATAGTTTAATCTTTTTGCACTTGCTAAAGTGAGCTCTCTTGTATGTGAAAAGTCTGGTGTCAGGAATCCCAAAACTATTTTTAGCTGTCAGGAAGCCTTGAAAATACACGTGTCTACATGTCAACAATTTATATTTGTTCTAGAAAAATATAGCCTTAATGAAAACAATAGTCTAAAATGAAATAAAACTCGCAAGCGATGTCTACCCCAGCTTCACCTCGGTAGACATCAGTTTCTCATGCTTACAAATCCTGATGTTTAGCTCAAATAAATGCATCAATCATATAATATTACAGGTGCTTAGATATTTTTTAAAAAATCTCTCCTCATCTCTCTCCCATGTACCATGTGTTCACATAAGACAAATCATGGTACAGCTAGAAAATTTTTAAATTGCTGCATAGCAAAAAAAAATCCAGCTTTTAACAAACTAGAATCATATACATGTTGGTGACTTTGTGATCATTTAGAGGATATATCCATCACTCGGTCATATATTAGTTTCAGAGTCCTAGATAAGAAGTGTATCCAGATGGCCATATTAAGACCAGCACATAAGCTCACATATGCTTATGGATCCATAAAGTCACCCTTGAAACATGCTTGCAAAGCTATCCGGGCTATAACATAAGAAAACCTGTCTGTTTGGTGAGCGACCAACTCATGCACAAATAGCATTCCCTGTTACAGAGACTAGCACATACATTGAACTCTGCATGTAGCAAGGTTAGGTATTATATTTTTAGAGTTTTTTTGCATTTGTTTATCACATGAAACAAAGTCAAAGTCTTAAGCTGATGCTTAAAGGATTAACTAGGTCTTGGTTTATTCCTTTTTATTTCAGACAGTCCCCATTCCAGCGATGATGAGGAAACAGCCATGTTAAAGAGAAGAGTTAGGAGAGTGAAAGAAGAACATAAACTGAAGGAGGAGAATGAGAGACTCAGATTAATGGTTCAAGAGATGCTGGCACAAGAACGATCAAGAAGTAATAGTGCAAGTATGTGTGTCTTTTTATCTTTTTACACTTGGCACTTTTATATATGAGAATACAGAAGAAAATGTCTTAAGCAGTCACTTAAAATAGACAAAACCAATGTCTTAATGGAAAATGGTAGCCCTTGGAGCATTATGCAATATTTTTGACCTGCATTAAGCGATAATCGGTATTGAAAACCAATGTTTAGTGTTCTTTTCAAGTGGTCTTTTAAGACAAGTTTTATTAAAACAAGGTTATAGATATCATAAAATTCGAAAAGCATTTTCTAAATTCTACCACAGACACTCAGAGTTAATTGTTAAATACAACATTGGGTTAAAAACTCTTCTGCAACAAGGCATATCAGAACCTATATTTTATGGTGATTTAGTCTATAAATTCAAACGAATTGTTGGAAAACCTAATTTTAGTGATCAATTCAAAAAGATAGTAAAACGTTATATAAGGGTTGGATATAATTTGGATATCATGCGAAAGTCTGCATGCCTAGTTTTAAACCCAATCACGGTTTATAGCTATGGTTTCCTCTTTAATTGCACGACGGTGTGTCAGGCCTCAGACTCTATGACGGCTCTGACGTAAAGCTTTAATCCGTGGGTTGGTGCCTGATGCTTATCTGTAGCTGGACCCACCCTGGCTCAACTTGAGGTTTTCTTTAGCTCTGACTATCTGTGAGTCAAGAGCCCTTTTCTTTGTTTCATCATGGAGTGTTAATTTGATTAGAGTGTTTTCCATGATGATACATTGCATTAGTTAGATGGCCTCCATGCGAGCTGAAAATTTCTTGTACTTCAACAACAGCAGAATCTAGGGCGAAGATTTGGTACCAGTAAAATGTATTTAAGCCCCCTGGTGGCTTAGGCTGCTGTCCGTTCTAAGGTGGTGGTTCTGTTGTTGTTGACTTTTTGTTTATTGTTACTCCCATTGTGGGAGTCTGTAATTGTTCTATGTTTTGTTGTACTTTACTTTATGTCCATCCTAGTATTGCAATCATCTTGATGGGGAAGAGAGAGCTGATTGCTTTGCTTAATTTGTCTTCCTGGTGTCTTGTGATGGTTGAGCGGCTCTTCCACGCGGTGCCACGGGGTTGTCTGTAGTTTGTGATTGTGGTATTTCCTGATCATACTCACTATTTTTACTGTACTGTTCAAGAGAAGTTTGTGTAAGACTGATGATGAGATATCCATGCACATGTTAAGTGTCCCTGTCACGTAGTGACAAGGTGAGCTTTTGTGATCGGTCTTCATTCATCGTCTGTCAGCGTCGTCTGTTAATAATTTACTTAAATGACATCGCCTCCTAATCTACTGTTTTTATTTTGACCTAACTTGGCGGAATGATATTTATATGGCCCTCTTTAATAATTGTTCAAATGGTTCCGGACTGTTGCATATCTAGGTCAACCAGGCTAAAATAGATTTTCAAGATGAAAAATTTAATTATTTTTTTGTCTGAAACCACAAGGCCTAGTGTCTTGATATTTGTTATGTAGCATCTCCTAGAGGACCTCTACCGAACTTGTTCAAATTAGGCCCCCGGGGCCAAAATTGGGCATGCCCAGGGGGTCATAGGTTTACATAGGCTTATATAGGGAAAACATAAAAAAATCTTTTTGTCTGAAACCACAAGGCCCAGAGCCTTGATATTTGGTATGAAGCATCAACTCGTGGACCTCTGCCAAGTATGTTTGAATTATGCCTCCTGGGGTCCAAAATGGGACCGCCCAGGGGGCGGGGGGGGTCACATGTTTTGCATAGACTTATATAGCGAAAACATGAAAAAATCTTCTTGTCTGAAACCACAAGGCCTAGAGTCTTGATATTTGGTATGAAGCATCAACTCGTGGACCTCTGCCAAGTATGTTTGAATTATGCCTCCTGGGGTCCAAAATGGGACCGCCCAGGGGGCGGGGGGGGGGGGTCACATGTTTTGCATAGACTTATATAGCGAAAACATGAAAAAATCTTCTTGTCTGAAACCACAAGGCCTAGAGTCTTGATATTTGGTATGAGGCATCATCTAGTGGACCTCTACCAAGTTTGTTCAAATTATGCCCCATTGGCCGAAAATGGGACCGCCAGGGGTCACATGTTTTGCATAGACTTATATAGGGAAATATGAAAAAAATCTTGTTGTCTGCACCCCAAGCCCTAGATCAGTGATATTTTGTATGTAGCATCACCTAGTAGAACTCTACCAAGTTTGTTCAAATCATGCCCTTGGGGCCAGAAATGGGCCAGCCCCGGTGGGTCACATGTTTTGTATCGACTTATATAGATAAAACTTGAAAAAATCTTCTTGTCTGAAACCACAAGGCCTAGTTTCTTGATATTTGGTATGAAGCATCATCTAGTGGACCTCTACCAAGTTTGTTCAAATTCTGCTTCTTGGGCCAAAAATGGGACTGCCGGAGGGTCACATGTTTTGCATAGTCTTATATAGGGAAAATATGAAAAACTCTTGTTGTCTGAATCCGCAAGGCTTTGATATTTGTTTTGTAGCATCATTTATAGGGAAAACATGAAACAACCTTTTTGTCAGAAACCACAGGGCTAAGAGCCTTAATATTTGGCATGTAGCATCACCTAGTGGACCTCTATCAAGTTTGTTTAAATTATACCCTTAGGCTAATATGGGTCACCCTGGGGTCAAATTTAAGGTATGCTTACATAAGGGAAAACAAAAATCGTTTTTGTCTGAAACCACAAGGATTAAAGCCTTGATATTGAGTTTGTAGCATCACCTAGTAGACAAACATCATTAATGTTCAAATTATGCCCGTGGTGCCTTAATTGGACCTGACACGGGGGTCACATGCTTTACATAGGCTTACATAGGGAAAACATGATAAAATCTTCTTGTAAGAAATCACAAAGGCTAAAACCTTGATACTTGGTATGTAGCATCACCTAGTGGATCACTACCAAGTTTGTTCAAATATTGCCTCTGGGGCCAGTTGGCCTCCCAAGGGGTCCTTTAAGCTTATATGACTAGTGAACATAGTACAGGTGAGCAAATCGGGGCCACAATGGCCCTCTTGTTTACTCAATAAAGTCAAATTTTCAGCGTAAAAGTTTCTTACCCATACTTTTTAACATATGTTAAGGATGCTCAAAAAGACCTTCTCATTGAGACGTTTTTTTGAGCATCCATAACATATATTTTGTTTAAGAAATAAGAAAATTATTTTTCTGCAACTGCTGTTTAACACTTCTAAAAATATTCCAAAAATGTCCCAAACTTCCGCATATTTTTTTCCAAATTTAGGCCAGGGGTCTTTCCCAAATAGCTGGAAAAAGCCCTGGTGTGCAAGTGTGTGTGTCCTTTTACACTTTTAGAGAATACTTGTTAAAGAGACATGCACAAGAATGACCATAACTATTGGCATTCAAGTAAACATATTTGCATACCAATTTATTGTGAAAAGTAGCAAGAAGATTTGGATACATGTACCCATGATATTAAAGTTTGTTGATATATGGGAACTGAAGCTTGTCTAGCTATACTATACACTACATGAAGTGAGTTTTGTTATATATATTTAGTTTGACAGAAGATACAAGTGGCTTTTTAGCTAACCAAACATCAACATAAAACAGTAAAAAATAGACAACAAGAATTATGGCCATCTTAAGATCTATACTCAACTACAAAAAAAAACCATCAGTCACTTTCTGTGGCAATTATGAAAAAAATAATTAAGAAATGAAAACATGTTTTATACCATATTCTTTAATGATCATTTATGCATCAAAACACTGAATAATGTAACAGTTTTACTTAAACCCATTTATGCTGTTTGCCAGTGTACAGACATGGGGTCATTTCTGAAAATGGCAATTTTCAGACAATTGGTTTCCCTCGAGTTCTCATCTAAATCAGTTCACTTCGTCCAATAACTGATATTGTCCCTCCCTTACTAGGCAATCAAGTGTATGCAGAAGCTATACAAACCACATTAGTTTAGTAAGCCTGGATCTCAATTCATTAAAGCAGTGTAGGATGCGCTCTGGCTACACATCCGGGATCCTTCAGTGCAACCTGGGAATCTTCGATAGTTTCATGTTTTTCTCCATTAAGAATGGGCGCAGACTCACATGAACATTGTGCGACATTACGCACATACGATTCGACCTCATTATGATGCAGTTATTGCTGCAGTAGAGGCCCATGCCCGTTTTTGACGAAATTAACTCATGTGAACTGATTTAGTTGAGAACCAGATATTCATTCTCCAGTGAGAAATTTGTCATTTTTGAAAATGACCCCTTGTTTAAACACTGACAATCAGCATGAACTGAATTAAATAAAACGGTTACATTATTCAATGAATTGATGCAGAACTGATTTTTAAGGAATATGGTTTAAATATATTGACATTTCTTACTTCTGTTTTCCATAATTACCCCAAGAAATAACTGATGGGTTTCTTTTGTAGTGGATTATATTATGTTATTTAAATAAAACTTGGCAAATTTATTTATTTGTACAAGCATATATGGGCCTCGACACAATGATTTTTAAAAAAATGTTACCAGGTAATCCACTCCTTATCCTCTATAAGCTGAGCCAGTTTGAAGCTCCTAGCTGTAATGGTTTTTGAGATATCAAGTTTTCTATGTCCTGATTTGCAAAGGGCAATAATTATCAGCTATAAGCTGAGCAGGTTTGAAGCTCCTAGCTGTTATAGTTTTTGAAATATGCTGATCACAAAATTTCATTATGACCCTTAATAAGAGGCATAACTCCACAAAGGGAGATAATCCAGATTGAAAAAAATATATGGGTCAGTTATTTTTGATGAGGAATCCATCTATGAAATTTCAAAACCCTCTCTTAAATTTGTAACAGAGGGATGCACTAATGGAAGCACGAATGGATGCACAGACAGGCAAGCCCAAACCAATATGCCTCTTCAACTTTTTCAAAGTTGGGGGCATAAAAATCGATAAACCACTAATGGTTTACAGAGTTAGTAACGCAACGTAATCAAATTCCTTATAATGTTGTGTACATGATAGTTAAATCTTGACGTTTTCACACAAAAGTATGATTATAAAATAGTTTTAACGTCATGTGATAAATTCAAGGTCATGTATTATTGAATTTATAAAATTCGTTGGGAAAAAGCGATAAAGTGCTCGGCAAACATTGCATTTATCTCTTTTTCCAAACTCGTTTAATAAATTAATAAAACATGACCACGAATGTTAGATCCTCTATTTCTTTTTGAAGCGCATATAAGCATATCAAATAATGTTATTGATAGTAAATGGTCTTCCCATACGTGAATGTATCCGTAAACATGGATGGTTAACAAATTTACAATTATATAGAAAACTATATAGAAACCACTAGTGGCTGATTTGTTACTGTATTTCAAAATAAAGTTCATTTTGATGTGTAGTAAAATTGTTGTATTTGCCAAGAATAATAGTTTCTTTTATTGAAACCAAATGTATATTAAATTGCTAACTCCTTAGAAAATTTACTGATGTTTTCATATTGTACATCTTGTATTGCTGATTTTTCTTCTGATTTCCCGTCAAAACGTATGTTAATTTTGATAAATAACCAGAACAAATAAGCAATGCCATTTGGTATGTGAATTCAAATTATTTTAGTTTTATTTAGAGTTTAGAAAGTACTTTATGTTATCAGGGTTTGAATATTTGAGAGCCCGTGACCTCCAAAAAGTTAGTAGTTTCGTATTATTTGGATAGTCGAACAGCAATGGATCTCGCTAGCACAATGCATTTTCAAAATTAAGTCTTTGCCTGCCCATCACAATTTTTCCAGCTGCTGCTGATCTTAGCAAACAGTTTGGACCAAGATTTGGCCTGACAGAACGTCAGGCTTGATCTGGTTCCAAACTATTTGACACTCTTATAGTATTCCTGTTTTTTTTTCTTCAAAAAAAGAGAATTTTGATCAAGTCAGCTGATGACAAAAAATCATGAAAAATTACTCAGCATGCAAAGAGTTAAGATTTTTTTGCCTACTAGATACCTGTATATCCACTCTTATGTACTGGACTGTTTTAATTTTAGGTAGCAGCACACACCATAGACAGGAACCCTCAGTCAGCTTCAATAGGGGCAGTGGAACTATAATTCATCCTCTCACCACTAATATACCTGACACCTCTCACACATCAGGTGGATATTCTGGAATGCATGAGCCTTCCTTTCCCACACATTGGGCTGAGCCTTCAGTGCAAGATTGGAACGTTCAACAGAACAACTCTGGACCTACTGTTCACCCTATGACTACATACTCTCCTGAAGCACCTTATACAGGGGCAAGAAGATCTGATTTACATCCTTCCTATGTTGCACAGTCGGCTAGTCCGAGTCCTGAAACATCAAATACTCAACCTGCCCAGGTAAATACATTTCTAGTAGAATAAATGGTTGATGTATTAGTTTTCGTGGTAGCTCTAGAAATCGTTGTGAATAAGATATGGTGCCATAATTTCTTACACTTTGACACTAAACAATACTTAACTCAGCTGAGCATGAAATGTCGACTGCTCGTAAAAACTAGTGATGTAGAAAGGAAATATATCTAAAAGATAACTCCCCCTGAATTAACAATCATTTCACAGAAATGTTCTTCATAATGCCCTCTTCCGAAATTGCATGAATAGATCTGCTCCGCCTAACAAGATGGCCACAAGAGCTCTAGATAAGAAATGTTTTAAATGATATCTCATGAACCACTGGTTCAAAATCATATAAATTCACAGACATGTTACTCATAATGCCTTCTACTCAAATTGTTGAAATGATGAAGCTCCCATGAAAAGATGGCCACACGAGCTCTAGATTAGAAACATTTTAAGCAACATCTCCCCCTGAACCACTGGTCCAAATACAAAATATTTTCATACAAATGTTCCTTATAAGGCCCTATACCAAAATTAACCATTTTATTATACTTTGATGATAAAAATGGCAACAGAGCTAAAAGTGATCTACGGTACACTATGTTTCATATATTGCCATAATGATTCCACAATGCTTGATAAATTGCCTCCAGGCCTAAGATTTCAGGTGATTGTTCCAAGGCCAGCATGACCATTTTGTTTAAAAGTTAGTGTCATAATGCTTAGATAGTGCTTGTATGAGGAATTCAGCGTCTTCCAAGTTTTCTGTAAGAAACAACATGATACTTTTATATGAATATATTAATGCTGAGAGTTTTTTTTTAAAAAAATGACAATATGTTTTTCTTTTTTTTTTAATAAGGATTTTCTGTTCTCAGATACTACATCCACGGGAAATACTACTTGTACCACAGCTGTAGTGGTTGGTATCTGATACTTTGTATACACAATGTAGAAAAAGTGAAAATTTGCATAAGAGAAGTTTGATGTTAAAAGAATAAATCTTGGTATAGTGGCAGCTTTTTTGTTTGTTTGTTTGATTTGATTCTTTACATCCCATCAACAATCTTTCGGACGAGTCTTCCTGGGTTGAACCAGTACTAAGCTAGGATTAATGTTCTTGCTCAAGGACACGAGGCAGTGAGGCCAGTGAGGCTCGAACCTGCGGCCCTTCGGTCTCGAGTCAAGCACTCTACCACTGAGCCACTGCGCCCCCTTGGCAGCTTTTTGAACTTAGCTTTGTTTCTTAACTCTTTTTGTCCTCAAATGAGTCTTATGTTCTTAAACAGTGCATGCATGCAATTATAAGCGCTGGTACTTGTCATTTCAGGTAAGTGGTGGTTCCACTGAGGATGAGATTTTTGGGAAAATGTGCCTCAAGTGTATAGGTACTTTCGTCGGTGGAGGTCTAATTGCTTTTATTATGATAGCGATCTTTGCTTCCACATAAGCACACATGTATGGAAATAATTTTGGATGGTCTATTATGCTTATTTGAACTATACATCCTTGTTTTTATGCCCAGACAAGATATTTGTTTGTGTTGTCTGACCATGTGTTACCGTATATTTTACCCATTACATCAATAAGTCAGTACCCAGCGAAAGTACAAGTTGGCATGTGCCTGTGTAAGCATCATTTCAGCCTTCCCATCTGTGCAGCCTGATCAGAGTCATCGATGCACGCTCTATCCATAGTTAAGGGTCATGCTGGATACCTGCTCAAATGATATGTATCATGGTGGATCAATGTTCTGTTAATTTCTTCAGATTAGATGTCCTTGACTGATTATAGTGCAAAATCAATATTGGCTTTTTATGGTAATGGACTGTACATTTCCTAAAAAAGTAATATTTGAGCATTTATCATTGTTGCTTATGATTGTATGTGGTATTATAATAGTGCATTGATTTTACCCAACCCTTGCCCTTTTGGTAGGGTTTAAAAAACAAAAAGAACAACAACAAAACAACAAGTATTTTGGATAACTGTGACTCATTTTATGCGCTGTTGTACATCAAACTACGACAAAGTGATAAACACAGCAATGAACTGTTAAAACTTCCAACCAGACTTGCTGCAATGCATGTGTTTATAGGGTATTTGGTGTTTTTTTTCTTTTCATATCTTGCATTTACATTTGGTTTCTATGGGACTTATAAGCAGCTTTCCCATACTTTAGATTTTTGTAAAAGAGTGAGCATAGCTGTTATAGTGTAGGCCGCTGTGTAATTCCATGTGCATTGTTTGGTAAAAGTATCAAACATACATGTTCTTGTAGAAAAATGTATCCTGTTTAAGAAAAAAGATGTTTACAATTTTTGTTTGGCGTTTTAATGTCACAGTGACGTCACAAAGTGACATACCTATTTTTAGCTTATTTAAGGCTTGAAAATGGAGTGTTATGAATTCCAGCAGGCATAAATATGAACTGTTTGATCAGTTGTGGTAATTTCACTAGCGACATGTTGATTTCGGAACATCGACCCTGACTCTGGATTTCAAAGAGGTTACATTAACTTCAAAATGATGTCTGTACATTGAGAAGTGACGTCAGTACCAAAATGAAAATTCTGTGATAGTGAAAGCTCAAATAGCTAGACCCTCCTTTTCACACAGCAGGAAAACATTGTTTACTATAATTTTCTGAAACTACATTATATAAGATGCAAAATGACAAACGTTAGCTCTCTGACCGATATTTAGACAGGCATGTTAACTACATTACCCTATTATAGTTTCAAATCCTATTTTGCAAATACCAAGTTATACCTAACTATTATTTATCGACATGCTGTTTGCCTTAAACATTTTTAAATGAAGGGAACAGCCAGTATGCATTTAAACAATACACAACTATGATGTTACAGTTATATATGTTATTTTAAATGAATAGCTATTTAATGCATTACTGTCACTAGACATTGGACTATCAAAATACCTCCTAGGGGATTTTTTACACTATAATTTTCTAAAACCACATTCTACAAGCCACACAATAATTTATGTTAACTCTTTATCGATTGGGGCGATACCACGCAATAGCAAAATGTTCTTTGTTACTGTAAAATAATTGGAAGTCATATCTAATTACTCCTTATTCTTACATGCCAATATAACCTTTTAATTGTAAGCAAATGGCTAGCACTATGAATTTATAAAAGTAGAAGGATCTGGTTTTACTGTAAGATACGTTACTTTCTTTTAAATACATTTTTAAATTACAAAGGAACACTATTTAAGTTTACACTGCTAGTGGGCTATTTATTGCCATTTAACTGCCAATAATTATCATTAAAGGAAAAATGCCAACAACTCATGGATGAATAAAAGAAAAAAAATGAACTTTTTTCACATACAACGATTTTTGCAAGTATGTGCGTTTTATTAATTTTTTTAAACAGTATTTTATTTTCTTAAATTCTTATTAAATGATATCTTTTATCTCATTGATATGTTTGCCTCTTTTATACGTGACATGATATATCAAAGACACATATTAAGTCATCAAACATATCAGAAGAAATGCTAGATGCTACTCAGGAAAATCATTGTACTTGTTTCACTACATTAATATGTTAACTTATTGTGTTGTTTATAAACATTGATATATGTTTAATGCTGAATAAAATATATTGTTATATATTGCATCGTATTTTAGATAACACAATAACATTAAGCATGGACTAGCTTAGTAAGATTTATATGAGGCCTTAAATAAAGAAAAGAGCGAATTCTGATTATGATTTATTCTAAATATATTTCATCTACACAACACTATTTGGCAAAATAACCAACCCAGCTGAGACTGATACCTTTAACTGAAGCGTGACCAACTGAGACAGCATGACCCATTTAAGCAAAAGTGCAGAGGTTCAGTAAATCCATCCAAACCAAGCAGCAGATGGTGGGTCCCAGTCATGTAACGCGTGCCATAAAGCCACTGACGGACTTGAGTGTTTCTGCGATGTTCAGCAAACCCACACAAGCCAGACAGAATATGGTGGGTCTAAATGATGGACCAACGTGCCATTGCCCTGCTGACTGATCCGGGTGCATGACTGATCCACGTTTAGGCATACCAGGTGGAATATGGTGGGCCTCAGTAATGTGCCATCGTGCCATCGCCACTGACTGGTATGAGTCTAGTCAGTGCTGTATCATATCCAAATCAGAAGTCCTGAGACAGTATGGTGGGTTCAGTATATGAACCTCGGCCATAGAAGACTGTATGATCCAGACTGGTTCGCCATGTTAAAAGGTAGATAAAGAATTTTGCTGATGACTTCTTTGGGTGAAAAAGTATATTGATTTGTATGAAATTAAATGAATCCCCAAAAATATATAATGTGAATTGAATGTGAAATGTTCACATTAGGTTGATTTTCCCCAAAGAAGAATAGGTAGGTTTATGTTTAATTTTGTTCAGCCCAGTTACATGAAAAGTATAAGTTTCTGAAGGATAGGTAGAACAAATTTGTTATTCCTGAGTTTGAACGTAGAATCTATGACAAACACAACATGTAAGTGACTATATACAGTGAGATTCCAACTTTCAAATCTATCTATTAGTTCTCAGGTCAAGGAAAGTTCACAAAGCATCCAAAATCTATACATGTGTCTGTATCAGTAAAACATGAGCATTAGAGCAGTATGATTACCATGTTTAGTCATAACATTCTCTGCTGCCACTGCCAGCCTTGATTGACATGCAAAATTGATTTACACTTTTAGGTTGTTAATTAGGTTGCTTGGTACAGATCAGTACCTTTGGCTCATTGTCAAAATTAAAATGATGCTCTAGTTTAGAATTGTCAGAAAACAGTACACACATATTTTACAGTGAAAGAAAATAAAGACAAATAATCTATATTTTTGATGAAATTTTGCAAACTAATGAAATAACATGTGAAAGCAAATAGTACCATTTATAAACATAATAAGCAGATTACCAAGGAGGCCTCACCTGGAATAAATCAAATAACTTATTCCAATAAGTTGGGTAGGAAAATGACATTGTAAAGGTCTAAATTCTACACATACATCTTTGTCAATGAATTAATTACATATTTCCTCTAAATTAGGAGGGTTGCTGCACTTCACTTACTGTATTTTGAAATTAGAGGTTACAGACTGAATGCAATAAACTGTTAAGGTAGTGAGGTCAGAAGCCCATATGGGTGAAAGGTTATCCATGGCATTTAGATAAAACTGGTATGCAGGATGGCAGATAGGTCAAATATGATATTGCAGAAACATTTATGATGCTATGACCCTGGTTCCAGATAAAGCCTCCCTTTGGCAAATGGGACTTATCAAAAACACAAATTTATTGTCCATAACCCATAAAAAGTACATCAGTATCATCAAGCATACAGTTTCAAAGCTCAGATCACTCAAAATCCCCACAATCAGACAGTGGTGGGTCTATAGTTCATTATTAGCTTATATGTGCAAACAATGAAAGAAATACTGGGAAAGACAACAGTGCAGACCCCGATCAGATGGCTCCATGACACTCTCTGTTTGTTATTATCTTATCTTCTTAATCATTGCTATCCCAACACAAGAGAGAGAGGCTGTGCGCCAATGTCACTGGGAGTGCATAGTACAGCCACCTCAGGCAGATTATTGAAAGGGAGTGTTTCTCTAGTTATGATTCAATTCTACAGACCCTAACCTGGTTAACTGGGCATCTGTCAAGCTGTGATAAATGTATCTTTTAATCTCTCTAGTTAACCCCTTGACTGCCAGTGGCAAACTGTTGTCTGTGAAAACAGCCCCGCTCCAGACCAGGCTTGATGGGGATCAGCCCCCATCCCATTCCCAACCGTTTAACACTGCACTGATAAGCTTGCAAACAGCCAGAATCCAGACGAGGACCGACCAACACCGGCCCCGGTCCGAATCCACACCATACACTCTGTTGATAAGCCTGCAGACAGCCAAATCCAAGATCAGGGTTCCAACTGTTTACACTCCATAAAGTCAGCAGATGACAAAAGCATGAAAAAATTCTCAGTTAACAAGATAACAGTACTTTATACAGACACCATTAACCCTTGTTCTGCTCTATCAGACAAAACAATGATATCAATACAAGCTTAGGCACATAGCCAGAAGATGAGCTAACACCATCAGTGTAAGCTCACCCTGGTCTACACAGTTTATCAATATTAACCCATTGCAGACTTCCAACACAAAATGGGTCAATGCTGTATAGCCTTGATAACCTTTCTAATGGATTTTTCATGCATGGTAGAAGAGTATAGAATCAAGAAAACTAGGTCAGCCATGTTTAAAAGGCAGATGAAGTAACCATAACAAGATCAGTTGTGCTGGGTAGTCCAGGTCACGGACATAGCGGATAGTTAAGAGGAGCTAAGAACCACCAAAGTCTGGCAGGGGACTCCAGACTGATCAATAAAGTGGTTAGAAAAGATTCATGTTTGGGGGAATCCATATTCAATCTCATATTAAGAAATGAAATTAAATCCCCGGAGGATTAGATTTGACCTCATAACAAATGAAATGCACATATTCAATTTATAAGAAATGAAAAGAAAATTTCTTAAATGGTGTACCTCTGTCCCTGAAGATTGTTTCATCTTAGCAAACAGTACAGACCCCTATGAAATGATACCTTAGATATCACCTCACCTGGGTCCCCATTATTTGCAAAAACACATTTTCTGGTATCCAGAAAGAAAAGGGTTAGATTATCAATAATAATTTAGCAATATCAAAGATACAAGACTTGCAAGACCAAACAGTTCACAGACAGTCAAACCTTGATCACCTGTACATTATGATATAGACTTTGTAAAATGGGAAACAAAATTAATTGATGATAGTTGCACCAAATTCTTCTGAATTGCTACACATTTGTCTGAATATTAAGGCTATAGATTCATTGTAAATTGATTCAGATATATAGTAAGAGATACTTTAGATTTAATTACTAAAGTAAATCTGGTTTGAAATAGCAGAGTTATAATCCTTGACTAATTATAAGGCTTTCACAACTGTTCAGCATGGGCATTCAATCCATTCACTGTAGATGACATGCATCAAAGTAAGTATCACTAAAATGTATCACTAGACTGATGAAGTCTACACTTTGTAATTTTCCAAAAATATGCTTTCCACAATATCTTTGAAAACAGTGACAAACTGTAGTGCGATAATTTAGCGTCGTTAATGCAGTTTAATCCTTGCACAGAAAAATAAAGGAAAATCTGGCAATACAAAGGGCAATTTAATGCCTGCCACCAAGTCAACAAAACAGTCTGGAATGTAAGTCCTTGCACATAGCATACTATCTTTGAGCAAAAGGGATGAGGATCAAACTATAATAATCCATACAGTAATCTATGAGACACAGTGATGTTCTGAGTTGTTGTTGTTCACATAAATTCTGCCTGTTTTGGCACGTCACCTCACATAGTAAGTTACAATTCTTTAAAATAGATGGATAGTTTACATTCCATCACTAGTTATGTAACATCACTGCTATCGCTGCCAGTCTATTTTCGGTATATTTAGTTCCTTTGTGACCGAGCGCATGGCCAAGGGCACATAAAATCTGCGCAAATCAGTATTTCCGCTAGCTTGTGGCACTGTAGTACTGTGGTATCTGCGCAGACCCCAAGAAACATGAACCATTTAAACCATCAAGTTCTGGAATTTTAGTCCATGGAAACATTGACATTCTGAAAATTGTTTCTCTTGCTATCGCAGCTGACCCCCAAAAGTTACCTGTGAATAAAGCCCCAAACCCCCCCCCCCATGCAGACAAATCTTGGCGGAAGTAGATAGCCTATGGGATGATTTTACCAAATTTAGGGCAGTTACCATTAATGAAAGTGCTAACTCACTATGATATGATTGAGTTGGCAAATAATTCCATGGTAAGGCATCTAAGAACGGAAAGTATGACAAGGACTGAGGGATGCCACACTACCTCAAGCAAACTCAATTAGCTCTCTGTCCGTACCTTTTATCTGCTTAAAATTGAATCAGAAGTAAGGGCATAAAGCAATCTGAACAAGATAACTAAATCTCGAGTTGCCACATTCAGCAAAGAATTCTCATTCCAAGAGCATGAGGGCAAACAAGACAATTGGTGACAAGTCTAAACCCAACTAGTTTTGGGTAAATATTGCTAATTCCAATCAGGGTAAATTGATAGGAAAGAAACTTATACTAAATGGCAGGCGGCAATAGACCAACTAAAAGATACAACTGAACTAACTGAAGATCAGAAATGATCAGACAGTCCAAGCGCATGAGAAAGGAAAGTGCACTATGTAAATAAAATGATAAAACAATTAGCATTAGTATTATAAGATCCAAAATTTGTCTGCAAAGGGTACACTTAGGAGCTTAGTGCCTTCAGACACCAAGCCACTATAACAATATCCATTTTTTGATCTATTACTTCCACAATCAGTTCTAAACTTCCATATGTCATGAATGAATATCACAAAGCATGTGCATAAATAGCTTGCTGCTGGAGTAAACATTGAATGATTAACAAATTCATAGTTGAAGGAAATGTTTTAGTAATAGGCAAGAACTGATCTCTGTGAAAGCAGAAAACATACTGAATGGGCAGCCTCCAATCCACTGACCTTTCGTTGACCAAAACATTGGTGACCTTAAAGAACCTTTCTCTAGAGTTCAATGCCTTTAGACAACATTCTTGGAAAGTAGCTACTAACATAAACATGAAATATTCTGGTGTTGGTTGCCAGTTGATAATTATGCAAAGTGTGTCAGACTAATTTTGACAGAAGAAATTTAAGCCTCATATAAACCATATTTAAACTTATAAATAACCATTTATCACATATTGTTTAAGCCAGCTATTAGTTACAACTACTGTGCTGATACCATTCAGGAATAAAATCTTTTTCAGAATTTTCAATTGTACGTCAATTCAAGCATATATCAAAATCCAGAATTTAGAATTTAAATTAGTCCTTTATCCATGTCTTTTGAGAAAATAAACGGAAATGATTTAAAAACTTCGCGATTTTTGCCCAAAGGTCATCTTGTCACACCAAGGGTTACGATTCGCTATCTTAACCCTTGGCCTCACAAGGATACTTTCTTCCGATTGAGTATGTCATAAGACGAAAATAGTAACAAGTAATATGATCAATAACAAAGCGGTACAAAAAATCGATAAACACCAGGCCTCCAGATAAGACGACGTAATTAATTTACTTTCAGTTTTCTTATTTAACAACTAAATTATACGTTTAAGGTGCTCAACAGAACTGTCACATTAAGAAGGTTATTTTGAGCATCCATCACATAATTTTGAACCGAAGGATAGAAGAAAAATAAATATTTTTACGACCAAAATCTTTGTTTATCCGGACTTATGGAGACTAAACAGGCGGTGAATATTAGATGCCGATAAACTGCTACGTTTAATCTGATTGGCAGGAAGGGATTATCGATAAAATCCTTCCTGGCGTTTTCATTGGTCGATTAGCCTGTGCTAATAATAAATTTTGAGAGTCGTGAGGCGAAGGGTTTGTCGAAAGGTAGATACGACGAGACCTTCGCTGGAGAAGATGCCCAAAGGTATGACGCTGCCTATCCCTGTGGTTATAACAGCTTTACCTCAGAACAATGTCCAGTTTGGCGACAAAAGAATACCATTTAAGATGGTAAAGTAATTGACAAGAGAATTTTAAGGACATATTGCACTGTCTTATCATCTATTCTGTCTGGTTATAAACTATTGTGAGACATTCGAACAGAATTATACTTGTTCTAATGGTTCATTTTAGACATATATTTTAAAGATATATTTTAGTCATACATTTAAAAGATAAATGTTTATCGCTTAGAAAAGCCCCAGTCATTGTTGGTATTACATGTATACTGACGGACTTTAATTACGCAACACTAACTTCCCCTTACATCTTCTAAAAGTCTGCTGATTGTAAACTTCCTTCGCTTCGATAATGTCATCATGGGGTGGCTTCTTAAGGAAACACTTTAGTTTTAAATGTACAACTAAACTGGACGACGTTATTTGCTCCGTATGAATTAAGCCATTTAAACATTTCTTAAGTAGCGGAGATTTTAAGCTATTGAATGAAAGGGAACACCCAGATAAGCCTCATATACGCAAATAAGCAGTATCGCACACCTGCCAATCAATATGAGAGTGATTCCTCGATGACTAACGAAGTCCATGATACAAATTTGGTGCTTCTAGAGCTTCTTGATTTAAAGAAGTATGGAATCTTTCATTTATAACATTTGGTCACATGAAACAGTTGACCCCAATCTCAAAAAGTTTACATTCTAATGCGTTAAGTTCATGTTCGTTGGACAAATTTTCCATGTTTTACTTACAAATGAATGCTCTTTGGCATACAATCAAAAGTGTTGTTCTGTCCTCTTTTTCAAGACATAAATTAAGGATGTATCCAAGTGTTGCGTTTTTAAAGTCCGTCAGTATATATTGTAGCCATTACTTAAATAGCTGACTCACAACAAATTATTGCTTTTAATAAATTATTTGTTTTGCATTATTCTACTAATTAGACCCATTAGTCTTACAGTGAAATTTTGTTGCAGATATTATATTTAGCACGTGAAATGCGAAAATTATCGTTGATACAAAATTGCAGCCTAATAATTCTTTGCATAGTTCAAATCAAGATTTACTAGTAACGAAAGAACAAATCAAAGGAATAAGCCCATTTGATTTTGGTACTTGTCCCAGAGTTGAGCAATGAAGGCTCAGGTGAGCCTGTGCATTTGTGTAGGTAGACTTGCCAAGGCCTTCGCTGCTCGTATCACAAAGTAGTATGGAGGTTGATGACCAAATTTTAGAACGCAAGCCCCTCTGCACCATAATGAGTGATTAAACAATGCATTTGCTAGTCCAAATATTTATTCATGAATAAAATATTCAAAAAAAAAATTCATCTAAAAGCAACGTGATTGATACTTGCGCTACTGTCAAAGAACATATCTGAAATATAGCATTCATCATTTTGTAAACTATACCATACACACGTATTATACACAATTGACAATTAGGCACTGCTAAAACGTTCTCTGTAATTTATAATGATATCCTGTACATTTAAATGAAATGATTTCTTCAAGAGATAACTGAATAAAAGTATACATGCAAATCAAATATGCATTGGTTTGTGCACATGTTTTAAACTTTGCGTGTGTACTATCATTGATGTCAATTATGATACTGAGAAGAGAGCCATCTTAATGCTGAACAGGTAGCATTTTGCATGCTCAATTTGAATCTATGTCCTGGCAAGTTAACAACTAATTATAATCTTATGTACACATATAAATGTAAAACATTTTTATTAGTGATTACATTCATCATGTTTGCAAGGTGACTGTACTATTTTGCCAACGTTCTGTTTAGTAGAAATTAACCTCAGGTATATAAACATTTATTGCTAAATCTAAATCAGATCTAGTCTCTTGCCTGCATTTTTTAATATTTCACATTTCTATCCAGCATTATAAAACCATTGTAAAATTTTCTTTACAATAACTTGAATTTCACCTGTTAAAAGTAAGTAATGGTGCAAAGATCAGGAATCGATACAATCAAGTACTACACCTGACCCAGGATACCAATGGGAAAGTGACAAACTCACAGAAGACACCACAAACGAGAGCCAAGAGGTCAGCCCTTTCCCAGCAGGTGACCACAAAGCACATATAAACAGACGCGCACAAAACAAAGCAAACACAAGACAAAATTTTGCCGGATACAATTTTAGCTGAAAAGTCTTTATTTAAATTGGTATCCTAGTAGCAGCTGACCTAATTCCCTGTATATGACCATATCTAATGTGGCCTTTAAGTAAAACTCGCCAATATGACCAACTTTCTCTATTTCAAGGGAAATGTATCTCACCAATAAAGCAGTGCTTTAGATATTATTGGTTGCGCAAGTTATCTAAGGTACTTACTTAGTGTAATGGACAGTTTTGTTGATTGCACAACGAAAACTATGCTGTATATAAACTTAAATTAATTTGAAAGCTTCTGTAATGCCCTACCATGTGCATACACAGCTAAAAGTCAGGATACAAATTGATTTCGAGACAGTAACTTTAAATAAAAACTAATTACAGACACTTTAAATAACTGAATAGAAGTAGCTGAATAAAACTTAGAATTCTTCAGTAAAATATTACAAAACTCTAAACTTAGCATTTTATATAAGCTTTTCTGGCTCAATTATATATCGTCTTTGTTAACATTTTGGCTAAACAAATGGCAATATAATATTTTGTACAAATTTGACAGAAAATTTAAAAGTATCCTTATAAATGCTGTTACTTGAGTGCTATTATTTCCTTTGTTATGAATTTTAAAATCTATAATTTTGAAAAAAATCATTTCTTTGTAGATGTAAAAAGTACAAATATATAATAAGTTGCAAATGTAAATAAGCATGGATAATTAGTAGGAACTTAAATACAAACTGATATATCCTCTTCTCAGACAGACTTGTATCTTGATATCTATTTTAACAAGCACAGTCAGTTTAAGATGAAATAAATATCATATGACGTATAATATACGTAATAAAGCTATGTATAAGCAGTCTATAAAGTTGTAATATACGTTACATGATGCTGCACAAACAAAAACAAAACTAATATTTACACTAGAAACGAAGCTAAGCATGGCTTTTCACTCTTTCTTATCAACAGAATGCTCATATTTGGTGTTAAAAGGTTTTCCAATTGAATTTTATGCTGAATTAAAGAATGATATTTTTGTTCATGGTCATCATATTTAACAGTTTATAACTCTTAAATTATTTGTGATACAAACAAACTTTTGGCAGCTATATAATGGTCCGTTACTTGTCTTTTGAGAGGTGCATTTAAAACCTGAAAGTTAACTGGGAAGTTTATCAAAGAAAATTATTTAACAGAATTTCAGTGATTTTAAGGGAGTAGCTTAAAATGTAACATAAATAACATTACAATGGGACCATATAACTTTATAAACATCAAAAGATGTGAGGAATGAAATGTTCTTGTATGATACATGAATGTTTGTCCAATTTAAATAATTCAAGTATTAACTTAACAACCTTGATTACATTTATTTTGTTTAAAAATTTAGGGTAACGTAGTTAACACGCTGTAGCAGCTAAACGCCCCAACCATCAGAGAGCTAGATCGTTTCAAATAGCTAAGCCAGGAATATACAGTTAAGCTAAGATCTAATTTTGGTCGCAAGGCACACACGAATGTCCTTATTTTTTGTATGCATTTTTTTTCAGTACATTGACGTCAAATTGACGTCAATTTCACGTAAAATTGAAGACCATATTGAATGAAATTTTCATTTTAGTGTTTCTATAGCCGTTTTAAACCATTTCAATGCAACACACATAAAAATAAGATTATTTTAAATGTGTTAATAACCCCACCACATATAAGCTCTTTGATGCAAGTGAAAAGACGGTACCCCATTTTGTGACGTCACTGTGGCGTTAATATTGCAAGTAAACATTATATACTTTTGTTTGTTTGATTCTTTACGTCCGATCAACAATCTTTCAGTTATATAGGGACGGGTCTATAAAGTAGTCACTGGTTTCGTCTGTGAGGGTTCATAATAATTGTGAATTGCCTGTGGGTATTTACAATATTTGTGAATGCTTGGTTTGGGTAGGACGCAGGTGTTCAGCCAGGTGCGGTGTTGACATCTGTGATTGACATGTTTATGTTTTTATAGGGAATTCTGACACCAGTTTGTTATTGTTTTTCAAATGTCATATTTATTAGCCTGTCAATTTTGATGGGATGTTTTAACACTTTCAAAAGGTCATGATGACAGATGTTACTTAGTTTAGTAAAATTACATAAGCCCAATAAATAGATTGTGTCAATTCTGACATTGATTGGCAGGATTGCGCAATACATTTAATCATATGACCTTTGGGGAATTGCGCAACTGGTGCGACTATGAGTCACTTTTGTATCTTCTGATTGGTTGATATAAATGGAAGCTTACCTATGTAGAGGGCGCTATATAGTAAACTTGAAATATGATTGGTTAGTGATGATGTCATTAGGTGGCGCTGTGGTCAGCTTCTATCATGTGACTTCATGGTATATAAGATGAAACCCAGTGGCAGAGCTTCAGATTTCGGAACTTTGGGTTATAGATAGTTTCTTGAAGTATTTAGTTGGACTTAAGAAGATTTAATAAAATTATAAAATTGTGAAAGTTGTTACTGAAATTTTACAAGACTTAGAAATTCTAAAGAGACTTTTAAAACACAACGCGAACTTGAAGATTAGAATCAACTACTACCTTACATCTGGGACGTTTTTGGTGCCTACTAGACCAGGATATCGAACTTTGTTTTCGTGGACACATTGTGAAGAACAGAGAAGAACAGGAACAGTTTGTGAACAGATTGTGATTGAAGAAATAGTTAACTAGTGACTGGTGGATTTTTCTTGACACCGTAGGACTTGTCATTTTATTCTTATTTAAGTAACAGTCAGCTAACCATTTTTTAAAATCAATTACTATGGCAGTTTTGAATGATGCAGGTGCTGAGAATGTGTTTAAGCTTTTGGCTAGGGAAATAACCGAGGTCTCATTTGCATTTTATGCACAGACTATCTCACAGACTGTGCAATGTTTTGATTATAATCCAAAGTGTTTCAGAGATTGGGTAATTCAAATGAAACTTGGCACTCTGTTAGCTTATTGTTTGAGACAGACTTTTGTTGGTAGATTTTCATGTAGATATGGAAATAACTTTTCTTTTCATTTTTAGTTTTTCTGTCTGCATTTTTATTTTTTTTAATGAAAAATTCATAGGAGAAAGATTATATTTTTTTGGAAACTACGGACTTGGCTATATTAGTTTTGAAGAGTTTCTAAATTTGTTTAGGATTTCAGTAATCATTCTACAAGGTGGGATGTCTTCAGGCATAGTGCAGATGTTTTGTCATATTGTAGATGACGTGGGGTGTTATGGAAGAGTTATTCTTCTCCCCTTGATTTTGTATTTGTGGTACCATGTGGTACGTTTCTGAATTATGATGAAGACGTTGACATTTTAGTAGAGTTATACTTTATGTTTATTTAATCAGAATTGATTGGGTTTTCATTATCTATTTTTTTTATGGCAATAGTTTTATCTTATGTTTATAATTCATTTGAAAGAGTTTGAGATACTATAAAACTTTGTTTTAAAAGGCAAAATATTTTTAAAAGTTTTTTTTTTGAAAATGTTGAAGGTTTTATGAGTGTGATATTGGTTCTATGGATTGAGAATGTCTTCAGTCATGGTTCAGGTGTTTGTCATATTGTATATGGCATTTTGGGGTGGTTATAGAAGAGCTTTGCACTTCTCCCCTTTTATTTTTATGTGTGGTACCATTTGGTATGTATCTGAATGATGATGAAGACATTAGCATTTTGGTAGAGCTTGTGTCATGTTTTTGTAAATCAGTATTAAATGGTTATGTAATTAATAAAGGGTATTTGAGTAACTAAATAATGCATTAGGAAAATTTTCAGTATAGTATGAAATTGAAAATCATTTAATCATTTGTATGAGGTCTTCATTGTGTATCAGACTGTGATCCGTGTGTGGATGAATTTAGGGTTGTAAGGGTGTTTTGTGTTTCCCTAACCCATGAGAGATTCTGGTATTCACACTGCTTCATTGTCTGATAGATTTCTGAGGGTTTTATAAGATTGATAAGTAGATTTTTTTTTGTATTTTTTGTTATTGAGAAGATGGAATTTTAATGGATAAGATTCGCAACAGTGATTTGGTTTTAATTTCTGTCTGACCAAAATTCAGGTTGTTAGAGTCTTGAAATGATTGGATTGAATATAATGACTATGATTTTTGGATATTGATTAGAGTTGTGGAAAGACTTAAGGTCTTTGATGATTTAGAAAAGCTATTTCATACAGCTTGCAAGGGTGATTTTCCTTGCGTTGGGATGAGGAGGTGATGACCCAAGTTTATAGTTGGTTAATGTTATGAGAACTTTCTTGGGATCATAATGTATGAGCAATTTGTATATGTGGCTTTTATTGTAAAAGTCTTCAAGTTATTTTACTTGCAAGTTGCTAGGTAGGTGGTTTACGCTACCAATTTATGGATTTTATGTAGTGTTGTTGTAACAGTGGTTACAACGTGGTTAAGCATTCTTATTTTGTTTAAGGTATCAATTAGCTGTTCCTCTTGTTTTGTTATGCATGAGACCATAATGCGTTTGAACCCTCGATTGCCAATTGTAGAGTTTGTACACTCATGTGTGTGGATTATTGGAACTTCTGATGGTTGTAATTTACCATTGTTTGCCAAGATAAGTCAGGCATTCAGACTAAGGTTGTGTATCCACCTCTTGGTGTGATAAGATTGAATATGACTTGAGGGGCTGCAAATGGTTATTTGTGTTTATCCCTATGTTGTGAGAAAAGGTTAGAGGTCATATTCTGGATGCTTGCAGTTTACTGTTTAAATTGAGAAATATAACACACTTTTCTCTATGGGAAATTTTTACATCTAATTTCCCTTTGAAAACAGCAGGTCAATTTCTATTTGGTCATTTGTTGTAATGATTTTTGGCACATGTGTTTTTATTTTGATACTGCTTTTCACGTGTAAGAAATGCGTTCATGAGAAGGCGAAAGTATATTTTGGTAAGAGGTTAGCTGATTGTTGTAGCGATAAGAATGTTGTGACGAGTTCCTTGTCAGTTGTTGAGAATGGGTTGGTGTCGTCGGAACATGACGAGATTGTTAGGAGCAAATCGGGAAGGTAGTCTTCTTCCGCACCAGACCAGAAGGAAGCGACGGTATTATTAGCTTCGTTGGAGAATATGAAGAAATAAGATGTATTTTGAGAGAGAGATGGCCATGAATAGCATGGAGACAATATGACTTAAGTGTACACGAAACTTAACTATGAGTCCATGGTAGTGCCATGGTGGAGATATGAAGATATGTAAATAGTTATTGATGATGTGTGTGAGCCCAGTTATTTGAATGTAGTTTGGTGGCTGGAGAAGATAAAAATGTGTGAACTATGATGTGTACAAAAATATGCACTGTAAAGACTGATTAAATTGGATGTATATGACTTTGAGATGTATAAGAAGGAATACAGTAAGGGACCTTTTCACCTCAAGTATCATCGAGTTTACATGAACATATTGACCTTTAAACTCTAACAGGTTCCCAAAGTGATAACAGATAACAGGTCAAATCAAGATTTTGTTGACAGCTTTGGAGGGGTGACCTTTAAATGTCAAACGATTGATGACATTTACACATAGAAACTTTTCAAAGCAACAGCTAATAAACTTTGGATTTTATACATTCGAGACTTACCAGTCAGTTATTCCAAAGAAGAAAATTAACATTATACAGTTATGGATAAGCTATACAACATTCAGCAACTAAAAAAGTGTTTGGGACAGCAGACAAAATTCTATATACTGGATATCAGCAAAGCAATTAAACTTTTGGACGAAATTGAACAGAGTTTAGACGACACCATAATTTGGAAATTGCAAGCGGAAAACAACATTAATTTCAAATATACTCCTATGGAGGAACACACTGAATGTAACCGACAGGAGGATAATAACCTTGTATTTTACCATGGAACTGGGGAGCAGGATGCTCCAATACAGATAGACTAGCTGCGGAGGAGTGAAGATGAACCTTATTGTATATTGACTGTATTACTTGATGGACGGGGAATAGGATTATTATATGTGTGGTGCATGTTTTTGATTTTGTATATGAGATTTTATGCATAGTGGGGTCTTCAAAGCAATTGCCTGCTTTGTGGTCTGATCAACTATTTTGTAGGCATTGGACTGTTTCATGATGTGCTCCATTGGAAAAGCTTGGCATGCATATGTCTATCTCTGCAATCTGTAGGGAGGCATGTATATGTTAGCTTGACGGGAAGATGCAGTGGAGTGACAATTGACCCTATTGTGCATGAGATTCGTAATGTGTATATATGATTAGTTAAGATTTGACATTGTGTTGTGAATTCACTTGGGATTTATTGGATTGTAAATTTGCTTGTGGCGTCTGTGTGCTCTTGAGAGCTTGGGACAGTTGCACACTCGATGGGGTGGCCAACCATTGAGTGGACACAAGGTTCTCTGGAGTGCGCTGTCACATGCAGATGTTTGTTGTAAATAGTACTTTGATGATGCACATGTATTGATTATGTTTAGTAGTTATAGGATGATTTGTGCATGCTAGTATTTTATTTATATTGTGGTATGTATGTGAGTGAGTGTGAGAGTGTGTGTGGATGTTATTTGTATATATGGTGTATGAGAGATGAGCTTGGAGAGTTTCACTTAATTGAAAAATTAAGTCAAACTCTTAAGGTTTGGGCGTGTATAAAGTAGTCACTGGTTTCGTCTGTGAGGGTTCATAATAATTGTGAATTGCCTGTGGGTATTTACAATATTTGTGAATGCTTGGTTTGGGTAGGACGCAGGTGTTCAGCCAGGTGCGGTGTTGACATCTGTGATTGACATGTTTATGTTTTTATAGGGAATTCTGACACCAGTTTGTTATTGTTTTTCAAATGTCATATTTATTAGCCTGTCAATTTTGATGGGATGTTTTAACACTTTCAAAAGGTCATGATGACAGATGTTACTTAGTTTAGTAAAATTACATAAGCCCAATAAATAGATTGTGTCAATTCTGACATTGATTGGCAGGATTGCGCAATACATTTAATCATATGACCTTTGGGGAATTGCGCAACTGGTGCGACTATGAGTCACTTTTGTATCTTCTGATTGGTTGATATAAATGGAAGCTTACCTATGTAGAGGGCGCTATATAGTAAACTTGAAATATGATTGGTTAGTGATGATGTCATTAGGTGGCGCTGTGGTCAGCTTCTATCATGTGACTTCATGGTATATAAGATGAAACCCAGTGGCAGAGCTTCAGATTTCGGAACTTTGGGTTATAGATAGTTTCTTGAAGTATTTAGTTGGACTTAAGAAGATTTAATAAAATTATAAAATTGTGAAAGTTGTTACTGAAATTTTACAAGACTTAGAAATTCTAAAGAGACTTTTAAAACACAACGCGAACTTGAAGATTAGAATCAACTACTACCTTACAGGTCTTCCTGGGTTGAAACAGTACTAAGCTAGGATAAATGTGTCTTGCTCAAGGACCACAACACAGTGACGCCGGTGAGGCTTGAACCCGCCGCCCTTCAGTCTCGAGTCAAGCACTCTACCACTGAGCCACTGCGCTCCCAAAATTGTAAACAAATTGCCTACACTGCATATATTTCTCTAGATGAAAATTGATAAGAATCACTTTTACCAAAAAATGCACACGGGAGCCCAAATTTCGACACACGGGCCTACACAATTAAACGAAAACTGGAAACAGCAAAGGAATTAGAAACTCTTTAAATATGCTATTATTCTAATTGCAAAGGAGATAATTTTGAACAGGGAGAAATTCTAATTAAGATTTTAGTGATTGTGTAGGGCTTAAAGATCAAATAATGGTTTGGATTTGCTCACTGACGAATTCACAAACCATTTGTAAAATTTGGATTTGGGAGATTGTTGTGAAAATATTGATTTTTAATAAATGGTCAGAACTCCATTGTTCATGATCAGCTGAATGACAGAAAGCTGTTGAGACAATGACAGTTTGACAGTTGACATAACCATAAACAGAAGCGCATTAATCAAAACATGTATTCTATAGTCACAATTTAGGAATAAGAAGTATATACATATTTATTTTATTGTACCCCTGAGTATAATTTATTAGGTATTCGTGCTTATATTAAATTATGTATTATTTTAAACCAGTTATCTTTGTGTTTATACCAGATGCAATGGAAAATTCAAGTCTATATGTTGTCATAAACATATATTTATATTACATAAATCTAAACATGTCTTCTGCAAGAGGTGTTGCATGTTTATTAAACACATTCAAAATTGCTGTAACAAATTTCTCATTATATTTTGTAATATTTGATTCTTCGTCTCTGAGTATCTTGAATTTTGAATATTCAGTGTTCATGCGTTCATGTGTGTTTGTTGGTTTCTGATTAAGGTTAGGAAGAAGACAAAGTTCAGGAACCAATACAATCAAGTATCACACATAACCCAGTATACCATATTGTATGTTGATGAGGTAACGCCACTTTGGTAGATCTTGTGCAGCCTGTTCCCAGGATTCAATTGGGATATTGCAATCATTTAGTGAGTTTTTATGAGTGTCTTTGTAGCGTTATGTTTGGCCACCTTGAGCGCGATTTACTTTCTGAAATTCTCCATAGAAAACTTCCTTTGCCAGCCGCTCATCAGGCATTTTAATAACATGGCCATTCCATCTTAGCTGTCAGCTTTAAAAGAGTGAGAACACTTTGCATCCTTGCCTTCATCAGAATCTCTGTGTCTGGGATCTTGACTTGCAAAGTGAGTTTGTCACTTTCCCATTGGTATCCTGGGTCAGATGTGGTACTTGATTGTATCGATTCCTGATCTTTGCACCCTTACTTACTTTGCCCCCTAATTTTCTCAGGCAACTTAGTGGAAACAATATTTAATTGATATAATTGAGTTGTGACATGTGATTTCCAACTATGTGGTATTTTGACAAGTGTAGACTCAGACAAGCCTGTGCAACCTCCTGTTAAGCTCAGAAACTGACTGTTTTTCAGTCAGCAGCTTAATATTCAAAGAATATTCAACCGACTAACAAAGGCTTTGATCAGACTGCGCATATGCGCAGGCTGGTCTGAGCTTTTGTTGGTCGCACATACCACATTGTTGAAAATCTCATGTCGCGGCTCAATTATGTTAGTCTGATCTCCAGAAATACGATATCACCAAGAAAATAGTTCTTACTATTATTTGCTGGTTTAAAACCGTTTCTGATGATGAGTAGGCTAGTCTTAAGCATTTAAAAATTTTGTCTGAAACCAAATATTACTATATCTTTCTCGGTTCTTTAATCTTACAGGGATGAAGTTGTTTCCTTGTAACCTCTTTTAATTTGTACATGACTGGTTGAGGTGTGTTCTAGTTGATGTATGTGCTATTAGAAAACAGAGCATTTCAGTTGGATTTTTACTTAAGTTTAAAGGAGGGGCGGTATGTATTTTTGGGGCTCCGTGCCATAGTTTTTTTTTAATGCCACACTTTATTTGGTCATGTCAGGGATCTTTCCATTACTGATAAAACGCAAAGTTAGTTTGTTTTAATTATATATACATGTAACAGCATAAGGTGAATGTCTGTTCAAATAAATATGAAACAAGTCTCGTATGTTTTGTATATATTGTATATATGTGCGAGCACACAATATTTTGGTACTTATCACATATGTGCAACAGGGGCTGATCCAGGATTTCTGAAAAGTGGGTTCTTTGCTGATTTAAGTAGTATTTCTTAAATATCCCATGAAAATGAAACCAAATTATTTCATGTTCATAGGATATTTAAAAACTCGGGGGGGGGGGGGGGGGGGGGGGAGGGGGCGGGAGGGGGTTCAAGAGAATCCCCTGAACCCCCTCTGGATCAGCCACTGTGCAAATGTCTCTTATAAACGCCCATGATGACATATCCAGTGGAGCTAGAGGTCCAATATAAGGTCTGATGCTTCATTTACATCCATACTCCATACCATTTGTTTGCAAGAAGAGTTTGTCTGTTTTTTTGTTTGATTTGATTCTTTACGTCCCATCAACAATCTTTCAGTTAAACAGGGACGGGTCTTCCTGGGTTGAACCAGTACTAAGCTAGGATAAATGTGTCTTGCTCAAGAACCACAGCGCAGTGACGCTGGTGAGACTTGAATTTGCAGGCCCCTCGGTCCCGAGTCAAGCACTCTATCACTGAGCACTGAGCCACTGCGCTCCCTATACGCTTGTCTGAGCCGTTGCTGCTACCCTAGTCAATAAGTACCAAAATATTATGTGCTGGCCCAAAGTAGAAAATTGTCAATAACATAGTATTGAGAATATTGTATAAATATAAATTACGAAATGAATTGTATTAGGAATGTTATTCAGCCCACCTGATCCGAAGGCTCTCGGTGAGCTAATTGTATGAGACTCCAGCCGGCGTCCGTCCGTCGGTTCACACTTTCAAATATGAATATCTCTGAGACCAGCTGTCCCATCTAGATCAAATTTCATCTGGAGCATCATTGCGGTGGGGGATTGACTGCATTAGGTTTTGGGCAAAATCGGATCAGAACTCTGGTTTCCATGGCAACATATAGCTCCCTTAGGGTTATAATGGGGAAAATCTTGTGACCACTCTAGCTCCTTCATTTTTGGTTGGTTCTTCTTTATTTTTTCAGGTAACGAGGACAACCATAAAATCTCGAATGGGTTTGAAATTCGGCAAGATCGTGCCAGGGACTTATGAGTTAGCTGCCCTTGAACATCTTGAAAAATCCCCATAGACTTATAATGGGAGAAATATTGTGACCACTCTAGAACCTTCATTTTTGGATGGATCTTCTTCATTCTTGCAGGAACCAAGGCTGACCATAAAAGCTCGGATGAGTATGAATTTCGGTAAGATTCAATCAATGACTTCGGAGTAAGCTGCCCTTGAGCGTCTGAAAATCAATGAATTATGTTGTGACCACTCTAGCGCCTTTATTTTTGATTGGATCTTCTTTTTTCTTGCAGGCAACAAGGAAACCCACAATATCTCAGATGAGTTCGAAATTCGGCAAGATCCGGCCAGGGACTTATGAGTTAGCTGCCCTTGAGCGTCTGGAAAAATCCCTATAGACTTATAATGGGAGGTATGTTGTGACAACTCTAGTACCCTTATGTTTTGATGGATCTTCTTCATTCTTGCAGGTAACAAGACTAACCATAAAAGCTTGGATGAGTTTGAATTTCAGCAAGATTCTATCACTTTTTTCGGAGTTAGCTGCCCTTAAGCGTCTGAAAAATCAATGAATAATGTTGTGACCACTCTAGCGACTTCATTTTTGATTGGATCTCCTTCATTTTTGCAGGCAACAAGGAAACCCATAATATCTCGAATGGGTTGGAAATTCGGCAAGATCGGACCAGGGACTTATGAGTTAGCTGCCCTTGAGCGTCTGGAAAAGTACCCATATACTAATAATGGAGGAAATGTTGTGACCACTCTAGTACCATAAATTTTGAATGGATCTTCTTCTTTCTTGCAGGTAACAAGACTAACCATAAAAGCTGGGATGTGGTTGAATTCCGGAAAGATTCCATCACTTACTTCGGAGTTAGCTGCCCTTGAGCGTCTGAAAAATCAATGAATAATGTTGTGACCACTCTAGCGCGTTCATTTTTGATTGGATCTTCTTTATTCTTGCAGGCAACAAGGAAACCCATGATATCTGGGATGGGTTTGAATTTTAGCAGGATCCAACCAGGGACTTATGAGTTAGCTGCCCTTTAGCGTTTGCAAAAATCCCCATAGTCTTATAATGGTAGAAATGTTGTGACCACTCTAGCGCTTTCAATTTTGAATGGATCTTCTTTAAATTTGCAGACAAAAAGGGCAACTATTAAAGCTTGTATGGGTTTATATTTCGTCAAGATCCCTTCACCAATTATAGAGTAAGCTCCCCTTGAGCATCTTATAAATTGATGGATAATGCTGTGACCACTCTAGCATCTACATTTTTGATTGGATCTTCTTCATTCTTTCATGTAACAAGGACAACCATAAAAGATTGGATGAGTTTGAAATTCAACAGGATCTGACCAGGGACTTATGTGTTAGCTACCCTTTAGCATCTTGAAAAATCCCCATAGACGTACAATGGGGCAAATGTTGTTACCACTCCAGTGCCTTCACTTTTGATTGGATCTTCTTCATTCTTGCAGGCAACATTGGCACCCATAAATTCTCAGAGGGGTTTGAAATTTGGCCAGATCATACCGTGAACTGTGGAGTTGGCTGCCCTTGAGCGTCTGGAAAACTTCCATAGACTGATAATGGGAGAAATGTTGCGACCACTCTATAGTACTTTCAATTTTGAATGGATCTTCTTTATTCTTGCAGACAAGAAGGACAACTATTAAAGCTATTGGAGTTAGCTCCCCTTGAGCATCTTAAAAAACTGATGGATAATGTTGTGACCGCTCTAATGCCCTCACTTCCTTCAGGTGACAAGGGCAACCATAAAAACTTAGATGAGTTTGAACCTTAAGTAGAACCAATCTCAGACTGTTGATTTAGCTAAAAATGCAATGGGAGATAATTACATGACCACTCTAGCACCTTCATTGTCCCCCGTCTTTTCGAAGAAAAGCGGAGGGGCTTAGTTTTTGCCTTTCCACCCTTCCATCTGTCAGCCTGTCCTTCTGTCCTGCTAAAGAAGTAGGTACCTTGTGGGCGCAACTCCTTCTACAGTTTTATACCGATTCTTTTGAGACTTCACTGGTGTTTTGGTCATGGTCTGGAGATATGCATGTGGTTTGGATATAATCCTCAGATTATTTTGTGACTTTTTTCACAAGTTGAACTTAGCCATTTTCGGGCATTATCTATTACATTGTGATTGGACAGGGGATACCTTGGGGGCGCAACTCCTCCTACAATTTTATGCCGATTCTTTTGAAACTTCACTGGTGTTTTTGGTCATGGTCTGAAGATATGCAAGTGGTTTGGATATAATCCTCAGATTATTTTTTGTCACTTTTTTTTGCAAGCTGAACTTATCCATTTTCTATACAGAATGAATGGACAGGGGATACCTTGTGGCCGCAGCTCCTCCTACAGTTTTATACCGATTCTTTCAAAACTTCACTGGTGATTTGGTCATGGGCTGAAGATATGCATGTGGTTAAGGTAAAATCCTCAGATTATTTTTTGACACTTTTTTGCAAGTTGAACTTAGTTATATTTCAAGCATTATATATAACAAAGTGAATGGACGGGGGAGACCTTGTGGGCACAATTCCTCCTTCACTTTTATATCGATTCTTTTGAAACCTCACTGGTGTTTTGGTCATGGTCTGAAGATATGCATGTGGTTTGGATATAACCTCAGATTATTTTTGTCACTTTTTTCGCAAGTTGAACTTAGCCATTTTTTGGGCATTATCTCTAACAATCTGAATGGACGGGGGATACCTTGTGGGCACAACTCCTCCTACAGTTTTATACCAATTCTTCCGGAACTTCACTGGTGTTTTGTTCATGGTCTGAAGATATGCATGTGGTTTGGATAGAATCCTCAGATTGATTTTATCATATAAAACCTCAGCTTTATGTTTAACCTTTTTACCAGAATATTTCGCCTTCAGTGCTATCAATATCTTATCAATGTCTATATATATGTAGTAGCTTTGAGTGCAAATGCTCCTATAGTTTTATACAATTCTTTATGAAACATCTGTATGTGCTTATGTCTTGACCTGAAGATATGGATATTATATGCTTTTGTTTTGTTTCTGTTTTCTGTTCTGCGAACTTAAGTTGTTCCATGATAGTTAATATAGACAAAAAATGGCGGGGGACATAAATTCTCTGAATTTGCTTGTTTTTGAATGGGTCTTTCTCAGTTTTGCAGGTATCAAGGACACCCATAAAAGCTTGAATGAATTAGAGTATCTTCCACACCCGACCACCAATTACAGAGTTAGCTGCACTTGAGTGTCTAAAACAAAGCTTTATAATGTTGTGACCACTCTAGCGCCTTGAGTTATCACGAGATACATTAAAGTATGGATCGGTCAGATACCATCACTGACTACAGAGTGAGCTGCCCTTGAGCAACTTAAAATGTACTTTCACCATTTTTATTAAGATCGTTTTAATACTTGCAGATAACCAGGACTGGCATGATATCTTATATTTTTGAATTAGTTCCTGGTCACTGTTTCAAGTTCAGAGTTACCTGCCTTTGAGCATCATGAATTAATGTATCTCCAAACATTCTGTTGGCTCCCAGGTGAGCGATCGTTGCCAATTGGGCTACTTGTTTATATTTTACTTAAAAGCAAGGAAAATGTATATCTATATATGCATCTGAAGATTCATTGATTTAATGAATTTGGGTAAGCAAGCCTAGTGTTGCATACTTTTAAGATATTTTACAATTGCATTATATTCTTGCCAATAATTAAATATTAGACATAGCTTTTTGGAATAACTATAATATTTTTGTGGTGATAATGTTTTTGTGGTGATTTTATTTTTGAAACGAATTTCATTTTACGAAGGTTCGTGAAATAATTTACGCCAAGTCTTCTTTTCAATGAGAGAGAAACTCCAATGTCTTTACATTAACTTTGAATCTAGGGAAATCAAGTTCATCTCCAATATTAATGTTTTATAAAAAATATACCTAAAAAAGAATTAATTTACAGTTAAGCTACACAATAAATTTGTATTTAATGTTTAATCATATTAACGGTTTCATTGGAGTATAAAACGAAATAGCCAATGCTTACTAAGTCATTTTAAACAATCAATCCAGCAAATCACATGACTCCATGATGAAAAGTGTTAAACAACCATGGCGTATGCACCCATAATCAAATATATCCGACAGGTCAGTATTAGTAAAATTCCTCTTGGGCGATAACGAGAGACTAAAGTTTGTATTCAAGCTATCAGCAGCGAGCAGGTAGGAAAAGCCAAATGACTTCAGAAGATGTGATTATTTTTGTATTTTCAGGAAGATGACACTAGTGGGAGCGATGTGTGTGGTAAAATCTGTCTAGAGTGGATCTGTACATTAGTTGGTGGTGGCTTGATAGCACTAATAGTTATTGCACTTGTCAGCGCGACAGACTGATTTAAATACCTGTCACTCACAATGAAATTACTCATTTAACCCTTGAGGTATAGAGGTGGATCTTTTGCAATCAGATCAGACCCTGATGGGATGCCTCTAATCAGATTCTGCACTGCTTGCTACAATGTAAAACGTTTAAAGAAAATTTTATCTGTTTTAAAAATTGACCTGCAGCCCCTTAAAATTGTATCTTATTACTTAATTTGGCTATTTGTTACGACAAGGACTAGTTAAATCAAAGTAAATTATTGGCTTCACGTCAAATGGCATTACTCTGAATAACTTTATTTCTGATCCAAATGCATGTTATTGATACTAAAAATATCTATTGAGATTGTACATGTACATGAATAATACCTAGGTCTAGTAAACTTTTTATGCAAGAAAAGTAATTAATTTGTTATCCACCCATTTAAACATGTTTTGGCACTCAAAAGAACCGTCTCATTGAGAGGGTTCTTTTAAATACCCACAACCAATGTATGGTTGGGTTAAGAAATAATAAAATTAGTTTTTAATTACCCACTCATTTGAAGTTCTGCCAGTATAAGAGAAGCCTATGGTGCATGTTATGCAATAGTGCTATATACATTGTTACTTTGTTTTGTAGAGAGTTTTATATGTTTTAAGCCATTAGGAATGCAAGTTTTTTGCCTTATTGTTTCCATGGCCTAGTTGTAGTGTTGGGTCCCAAATGACAATGCCTCCTTAAATTGAGTACTACCTTAGTTATGTTTTGATTAACTAACGTTTCATTGTTGTTTCATGTATTATGTAGATCTCAATGACACCTTTGACCATTTGTACTGCGCAAAGCGTGGTAATTTATAAATTATTTAAAACATCCTGTTGAAATTTCAAAATTTACCTAAGGTAGTACTAAACTTTAAGGGTACACTGTAAGTATATGTTGTGCTTCATTATCCACATGTAACAGGTTTAGAGCCCTGTAAAGGTGTATTTAGTACCGTTTACCTGCAAAAAAATGCACTTTATTTAAATACTATCCTCTTGTTATCATTTGGCTGCCAATCACGACTTTTTGGTGGCTGGGTATCTCTGCTGGTTATTTTAACATCTCTAGCAAACAGTGTGGGCCCAGATCAGACTGATCGATCCCTTTCCGGTCCCATACTTTCGTGGAGATTGATCATGAAATAATTTCTACGGTCATTCTCCTCCCTTCCGCTGATTTATTCAAGAAGGGTGGTTGTCAGTTACAAGCGAAAGTATGTGCACGAATTACTGGTTAACCGCTTGTTCAAGCCTGTCCAGGAAAATGTGTGGTTAGGTGAACTGACCGTCCCGCAATGACCACAGCTGTTGACTTGGGACGTAAAGCAACAAAACAAACAAATAAACAAGATCAGACTGCTACTCTTGGAGCAGTCTGATTTTGATACAAACTGTGGAGCAGTCTGCTCTGGGTCCACAGTGTTTGATTGAATGCCAAAGTTAGTCCTTGGTGTTAGAATTTACATCCAACAGATGACTTAAGCAGACAACAGAACCATTTCTTCTTAGCAGGTGAAGAGTCAATTTATCTGATGAAAGTAATTTTGAGACAAATTTAGTAGTTTACACGGAATTACATTATGGTCATCTGATACTTTTTTCAATGTAGACACACTGAACATTTGCATACAGAAGTTTGATGGCTTACAATTAAGTTTTGACAAAATGGCAGCTTCTTGAACTTGCATGTTTTGTCTGTATCTTTATGTGTGTTTTTTCACTGACTCATACTGTGCGGTTAGTATCTAATAAGCATTGCTTTTTGGAACTTTTTATCATTGATTCAGGTAAATGGATGTTTTAATCTTTGTTTTGCTAAAAGCAACTATATCATTTTTGTAAAACAGCGTATATCCAGATCAGCTCTTCTCCTCGGAAGTCATATAATCAAGATACACTCTGTGTTCCATGAGTCCAGCAGATCTGGCGGAAAAGACAGGCATGGATGTTCAATATTGATTTATATTAACCCATATCATAAGTCTAGCATCCTTTTTATTGGACATGGCAAAACGTGAAGAATCAGATCAGACTTTACAGAACGGAGAGTATACTCGGGTTCCTCACTGCTTACAGAATGTGTGTTTCTTTTGTTGAGATTTTACTTCCCAGTCAGTAACTATGGTGATATCGAGATGGTCAGTTCACCTAACCACACTTTTTCCTGGGCAAGCTTGACTAAGTCGTTAACGGGTACTTTGTGCAGATACGTTCGCTTATAACTGACAACACACCTTCTTGTACTTTTAACGTGAATAAGTCTGCAATTATGAACATTTTCAAAAAAAAAAAATCTTAATAAATCATTTGTAAAATTAGAATTATGTTATGCTTTCACAATAAATCTGTTCACTACAGCTGATAACCGCATGGGAAAGTGAATTATCAAAAGGTGTTTTTCTCTTGTTGGTAATTATTTACATACCTCCAGAATTTAGACATTTAATTTTTAAAATAAATTCTGTTGTTTTGATAGTGATACTTTGATACTTTACGAAGCTGGTAAAAATGAATAACCGAATTTTAGATCTTGAAAATTTGAAACATACTTTCTAAAATCGAAGATAAAAAGCTACAAACATTGCAGCTTTAAGATTTGTATGGACTTCTAAATTGCTACCAAACAACACTTTTATTCGAAATGGATTCATCCAATTAATAAGCCTGGGTAATTCAATAAGGCATAACTGGGTTAATGTTTCTCTAATGCCCTATCAAAATATGTGTTGTCAAATACATAGAGGATCTTATATGAGTGCTAATGTTTTATTGAATTATTAAGCAAGATGGGGAAAAGAAAAAATGTGAGGCTTGCTGAGGATTTTATCTCTTTTTCAAAACGAGTTTAATAAATTCAATAATACAAGAGCACGAATGTTAGATTCTATTTATCAATGCCATTAAGATTACTTTTAAATCTCATTTCTGCCGTAAACGTAATAATATATCATTATGTACGCAGCGTTGTTATGGACGTCATAACGGTTCCCTAAAATCTGTAAACCACTATTATTGCATAAAAAGCCGTGCCATACGCTATTTACAGCCATGTTTTAACCGGCAAAAACCCATGTTTTAATCAGGCAATTCACGTGCTGTTGATGCACGGCTTTTGTACTTTACATATACACATTCTAGGCCGTCACAAAAATTGACGTCATCAACAGTAACGCGCATAGGAATGAACATAATTTAGTGACGTTAAGATGACGTAAGTCTTTGCTCTGGAATAGGCGTTTTTAACACCTACGAATCATTCATGCTTTTGCGCGCCATGATAGTAATACAAAAACGAACTTTTAGAAGCGTTTTCCAAAGTTTTGAAGTGACAAAATGACTTTATGCAATAATAACGATCAAACATGGTCTTCTGATGCATTGACATCTGCTAGACTCCTCGGGGGTCGTTAAAACCATCGCATTTCGGGCTCAGGGTTCAACATCACCCTCAGGATCCAACAGATGTTAATGCATAGAAAAACATGTTTGCTCCCTATAGTGGTATCATTTGAACAAAATTATTGTGTGTATATTTGCTTTGTATTGCTTATGTTTTGTAGGAAGTCTGTTTCTATGCAAAGTTAAATTTCTATATTGTAATAGTATAACACTGACAGCAAGAGTTGTCTTTTAAACGACAGGAAAGATTTGTTGTGGCTCGAAAATGCAAGAATCGAGTGTGATAGCTGGGCTATTCAATCTACTATCTGTAAATGCTACCAATCTTAAAAGAATCAAGTCTTAGTGCAAAACAGTGTAGACTCAGATCAGATGGTCATATAATGGAGTCAGATCTTTATTCTATACTATGAAGAAATTACTGCAATATTCAAGAGTGTTTATATATCGCTTATAAAATTGTGCAATATTTTATATTATATAGTTGTCTTTCCGTAGCCTTATCGAAATAAAGAACAATGGGGTTGTGGTTGAATTTGGTATCTTGTTTGTATCCATCCACTCATATGTTATGCTCAGAAAAATAGTCAACCATATTTCAGATATAGTAAGTAAGGGTGCAAAGATCAGGAATCGATACAATCAAGTACCACACATGACCCGGGATACAAATGGGAAAGTAACAAACTCACAGTTAGACACTACAAACGAGAGCGAAGAGGTCGGCCCTTTCCCAGCAGGTGACCAAAAAGCACATATAGACCGACGCACACAAAGGCATAGCAAACACAAGACAGAAAACATAAAAGATCCACAAAAGAAGTACTGCCATGGAACGGTCAGTAAAATATTTTACTGGAGGGCTTAAACCGATTTCATGTCTTAACTTTTTACAGAAATGAGTACATTATTGAGATATGAATAGAATTCAATTCACATACTTGGGAGATAAGTGCACACTTTTTCAGCATCAAGCTGGTTTCTCTCAAAAAGTGAGTGCACTACCCAAATGGTTTAATATGTCGTCCAGTTTTCCTACGTTGATATTAAATAGAAAATCGACCAGATTTTAGGCATATCCAAACTTCTGAACTGATATAGCGAGATGTCTATTTTTATGAGCCAAAAACACCCACACCTATTAGGCAGTCCACAACAAATCCGGATGAGCTAGGCCAAGAATCTGGGTCAGGTAGGCAGCTCACCATAAATATTGACCAGCTTGTCAGCCCACCACAAATCTGTACCAGCTGGGCATCCCACTACAAATCTGGACAAGCTAGGTAGTCCACCACAAATCTTGGTCAGCTAGGTAGTCCATAACAAAGATCATTGACGGTTTTGGCCTTATACGCCTATTTTTCTGATTCCCAGAACGCTGCTTTTGAGCTTCTGGTGTGATGCATGTAGTAGCAGTGCAATAGGTGAATCTAATGGCAAGAGCCAGCTAGCAAAATATTTTCAAAATTCCTACGCACTCGAGAGATGTGGCGGGTAGAAAGGGGAGGATGTCTGAAATTTCATGACAATGAAAAGTGATTTAAAAAGTGATTTCTGCTTTTTTTCTTGATTTATTTGGTAGGCATGGTGATATCTATTGAACATATCAGAGTATTAACGAATCACGATATTTGTTGAAATTGTTTTAAAAACAAAATATGCGTCGTAATAAAATGATTTTAGGGAGATAATTTAGAAGTTTCCTGTACATTTTAACTACATGTACCGTAAATAATACAAAACTGAAAGCTCAACAAAAGAAATGAATACTTTTGAAGGAATGAAATTGTCCCATTTAGCATTGGAAAGTAAAACTGATTCTAACTAGATCCTTAGAATATTACTTTTGCTTTGTTTAAAGGGCATAGCATATCGAGATGTATTTAAAGTGTCCGAATATTTATGGTATACATATACATGTATTATCCTATATTGGATAACATATTGAACACTTAAGTATTCACCTGTTATAACTCTTTGCATGCCAGTGGAGAATTTGGTCGTCTGCCAATAGCCTTTTGCAAACAGTTTGAACCTAGATAAAGATCAACAAAACGTCGATCTTGATCTGGGTCCAAACTGTTTGACACTCTGATGGTGATCCCAGGTGGCTTATTTGTAAAAACTTAATTTTGAAGAAAGTCAGCAGACGAAAATAAAAACTTGAAAAATTCCCTAGCATGCAAATAGATAAGTACAGGACGTTTGCAAAAACTGTGTCATTAAAGCTGCATAGTCTGTAACTTTTGATATTTTAATTTTAGAAATAAAGTTTCTATTTTTCAAGAACACAGCAAACAAAAACAATATATATAATATATATAACAACAGTATATATTTGACCAATTTCGTAAATCTAAACAAATTATCAGTATCAAAATAACAGCATTTATGCTAAATATTAACTGTCTTTAATTATTGGAGGGACGATAATAATTACCAACAAGAGAAAAACACCTGTTTTACAAGAAAATTCACTTTTCCATGCAGTTTTAAGCTATGGTGAACAGATTTATTGTGAAAACATAACTTAATTCTACTTTTACAAATGATTTAAAAAGAAAATACGATTTTTTTTCGAAAAATGGTCATAGTTGCAGACTAAGTCTCTTTAAATAACACTGAGCTTTTTTCTTATGAAAAAATGCATAAACCTTGCTAATTCTATTTTTATTCTTTATGTACTTTATATTAACTTAGCACAGAATACAAAGCAATTTAAGAGGTTGGTTCTAGAGAACTTCATTACTACCATTCATTTCTTATTCAGTAGAAAAGGCATTTTATGGGCTTAAGCCCTGGGTTTTGGGGCTGGTGAACACCTCCCCCCTTGTGCCAGCAAGCCACTTCCATACAATGTGTAAAATATGGTAACACATATACAGGCAAAAGCACACTGGGTTGGGGGATGATATTTTAAAAAATGTTTTCTGATTTCTATATATTACAGTGTAAAACTGATTGTTCTACCCAAAATTTTACATCTTTGAAGCATTTAATGTCGAAAATGGATTCCGCTGTCACAAAGTACTCAGGTCAGGGTAGCTTCAATGTGAAGAAAGGGACGATTGTCAAACTTTTATTTTTACTGAAAACCATAGGCATTTACCCATAACACGTGTCAATGATCCTTTATACCAGCTAGGCACCCCTCACAAATCTGGACCAACTTAACAGCCCAAAACAAATCTGGTCCGAATAGACAGCCCACCACAAGTTTAGACCAGCTTGGTAGCCCACAAAAAATCGTGACCAGCTAGACAGTCCACAACAAATCTGGAACAGCTTGTCATCCCATCACAAATCTGAACCAGCTAGGCAGTCCACCACGAAGCTTGACCATCCCAGCAACCCACCACAATCGACCATCTGGACCAGTTAGTCAGCCCACCACAAACCTGGACCCGTTAGGCAGCCAACCAAAAATCTGGACCAGTTAGGCAGTCCACCATAAATCTGTTCCAGCTCGGCATCCAACCTCAAATCTGGACAAGCTAGACAGTCCACCACAAATCTAGATCAGCTAGGCAGTTCATCATAAATCAGGACTAGCTTGACAGCCACCAACAAATCTGGACCAGCTAGGTAGTCCGCCATAAATCTGGACAAATTTGGCAATCCACCACAAATCGGAACCAGCTAGGCAGATTACCACAAATCTGGATCAGCAAGGCAGTCCATAATAAATCTGGACCAGCTTGACAGCCAACAACATATCTAGACCAGCTAGGCAGCCAACCACAAATTTAGAGCGGCTAGATAGTCTTCCACAAATCATGAACAGCTAATCAGTTCCAATCTGGACCAGCTTGTTAGCCAATTACAAATCTGAACCAGCTAGACAGTCAACCACAAAGCTGGACCAGTTTGGCAGCCCACCACAAATCTGGACCAGATAGGCAGCCCACCTCCAATCTGGACGAGTTAGACAGTCAACCACAAATCTTTACCAGATAAAGAGCTCACCATTGGCTGTCAGCCATAAATCTTGACCAGATATACATTTCACCACTAATATAAACCAGCTTCGCAGCCCATCACCAATCTGGACCAACTAGGCAGCTCAGCACAAATCTGAACCAGCTAGGCAGCCCATCACAAATCTAGACCACCTTGAAAGCCCACTACAAATAAGGACCAGAAAGTCATTCTACCTCAAAGCTTAACCAGCTAGGCAGTCCATCACAAATCTGGAGCAAGTTGACAGTCTACCAAAAAAAAAAAAAACTGGACCATCTAGGCAGTCCGACACATATCTAGACCGCCTAGACCGTCCATCAAAACACTGGACCAGCTTGAACTCCCACCATAAAGCTGGCACAGCGAGGCCGTACCGCAAATTGTGAGTATCTTCACAATCCACCAAAATGCTGGACCAGCTAGGCAGTCCCAAACAAAGTTATACTAGCAAGTCATCTCACCTCTATAGGATCATTGACACCGAGGGCAAAGCCAACATGCGTCATCTGTTATTCTTCACAGCCGAAACACCCACTAACATCCCAAATAAACGCCTTGCAAGTTTATTATTTGTCGACTGTCGAAATATTTCAGGAATGACGTTGAAGGGGATATTGGCTCATTATATAGAGTGGTCGAATTTAGACTCCATAGAGACACTTTGTAATTCCCTTGTGCTAGCCTCTGCTTAATACTGGTTCAACACAGGAAACGTCCGCATATGACAGAAAAACTGAGACTGGGACGAGCATTAACACAAAACATCATGACCACCATCAGAGTGTCGAACAGTTTTGGATTGTTTGGCCTGATATGTGTCCAAAATGTTTGCAAAATATACCGGCAAACAGCAAAATTCGACACGAGCGGAGAAATTATTAAGCACTTTGAATTAGCAGGATAAAGCTTAAGATGGTTACAGCTTTCCACAGTGTCAAATTAAGTGTGCGTTTGCAACGAAAGAGGTGGCAGTTGACCGTTCATCTATTTTAATGTAAACCAACTTATTTACCATCTACAACAATTTGAGACATGCAGTTCTTTTCACAACAACTGCCTATTGTTGCTGTATTACTCTCGGGATATTAACTCATACAGCACTAGAAATTCTTTAATTCATTCATGTCGAATGGAATTTCCCATCGTTATCGATTGGAACAGTCCTTTTCTGTTTTATGGGATGTTATATGATATTTTTCATTTTGATTCAAATTTTAATAGAAAATTCTGAAAGCAAAGAGTGGAGACACTGAGTCTTCACTATCTGCCTATGCCCCACAAAAAGATGATTAGCATAAATATGTTAAGGATACTTTGACAAAACAGGTAAGACCCAGATGAATCCGGGTCTGTACTGTTTGCTAAGATCGATCTTCAAAGAGAAAAAAGACAATATTTCATGGAAATTATAACCTGTGGCCCGTCAATATATATAATGGACCATCTGGACTAAACTGTATCCAACTTTATGGAACCTTCCATTGGTCTAAAAAAGGTTAACACAGGAACGGGACTTATCCACATGTTATATCAAGACTGGTGGCAGCTCAGCTTAAATCGTCTGTCAAAATTCAAAACTTGGCAAAGCACCCAGCACAGACAAACTCGAGCCGATTCTCCCCCTTAAGAACTTTAGCCCCTGATAAACAAGTCATTTTAACCTAATTAATGCACAGCACCAAGTCATTCATTCTTAGAAAGAAGGAACCAAGTCTCCTTTGCTTACTACAGACGTGTACCCTCTGTCAGGTTCACGGGTGGAAGCACACAAAGCGCAATAATCATACACAATGGAATATCTGGCCTTATATTGTTTTCTTTTCGTTGTGTGTATAAATGTACAGCTAAGTATAGATCCTGCAAACATGCATCTAGTGTTTTCGTAGCACGTAGACCTACTTTACAATGATACTACTGATCAACCACTTGCAATAAGGTGGTAGAAGCTCTTAATCCTTAATGCGCCTATCACAACAAAAGTCGTATGCTTTTCTCGTCTGCTGAAATGTTTAAGAAGCCTCTATGGCAAAATGTGTGGACCCAGATCAGACTGCTCCTATTGGAGCAGTCTGTTCTGGGTCCACACCGTTCGCTTCTATACTTAATTCGTCAGTAATGTTAGACAATTATTAGAAACAGACGACTTCAGCAGACGACATTTTCAGATGCATTTTTTTCTTGGCGCTTTAAGGGGTAAGGTGACCAGATTATCAGCTAAATGAAAATGAAGTGAAGTTAGCAGTAGCACAGTAGCCAGCGAGAAAAACTTGTGAAGCTAGCAGTAGCTGCCAACTTCAAACAATTCTTTTCTTACTTACTGCTCACTATGGAATGAAATTTCCGCCGATACTCTATGCATACAAGTTTGTTTTTGTATGTTGGTAATCTCATTTTACTTTGTAAATTGTGTCATTATATCATGCAAATTGTCATTTAGTAGTCGTTTCACTCGCATTTAGATTCAGAGTATATCATTTCTCAGTTTTCAAAAGGCAGAACTAGGTTGTAAATAGGCAGAACTAGGTTGTCATGTATGCATAGAGTATCGGCGGAAATTTCATTCCATAAGACTGTCTTAATTAAAGCAGAATGCATCCATGTCGTTTGACTTTTGACAACTGATGTTTATTTTGAGTATCGAACCAGATACATCGCTCTTATACCAACTGAACTGAAACGGTCTCAAGGCCTTCAGAACATTAAATAAGTGGATGAAGAAGACAGGTCGGAATAATTTGCCAAAAAAGCACGATGAATATGTTATACTCAATAATGTATGTTTCTCGGTAAATTCAGGAAATACGATTTATAAGCACTTTACAGTGTCAAAATACAGTGGTGTATCGTTTTGAGAAAACAATAGATGTGGGAAACACTATCCTGTAAAGCATTCCGTTTCTCTTCAGGATTCCGAGGATGCGGAAACACTATATTCGCTAAGCTGAAAATGTATTTTATGTTGGCTATATTCACAGTACCTGTTCGCTTGTTCCCTTGATACATGTTGATATAAACTGGCTTGTCACCCTGTTCAAAAAAAAAAAAAAAAAAAAAAAAAAAAAAAAAAAAGTAAAAAAAACAAACAAAAGAAAACAAGTTTATATGTTTTCTTATGTTCCCTGTTCCCCAGTATTGTCTTTGTTACCCTTTTCCCAGCGAAATTTGACATTTATTCCCCTGAAATAAATGACCTTGATATGTCACAATTATATTAATCAACGCTTGGTTTTACTAGATGCCATGAGACGTTTTCTCCCACTAAGACTACATGTAAAAAAATCCAATTCTCAGCGATAAATGCAGATTACAAAACATTCTTGAATCTTTTCTATATTTTAAAAGACGTCAACTCACTTTGACTGCGCGCATTCACGATAATAAACAAATTAATGCTAAACTTAAAATAAGTTTATATAGGTAAACATGATTAAACTGGCACTTATTAATCTTCGACATCATTGGGTTACGTTCTGAGCGTATTTGCTATTTTAATTGATTTATGTATTATTATACGGAACAAGTATCTTTCAGCATGCTGAGCCATAAGCTCATGATCCGTATTATTGCGAGGGTTTGATTCCAACTGGACAAGGTTATTTTAACATCATTTTTAAAGAGAATAAGTCTGCAACTATGAACATTTTTCGATTTTTTTTTATTTTCTAATTTAAGCATTTGTAAAAGTAGAATTAAGTTATGTTTTCACAATAAATCTGTTCGCTATGGTTGAAAACTGCACGGAAAAAGTGAAAAAGGTGTGGTTTTCTCTTGTTGGTAACTATTTGCGTCCCTCCAATAATTATAGACAGTTAATTTTAACATAAATGCTGTTGTTTTGATACTGATAATTTGTTAAGATTTACGAAATTGGTAAAATGTAAAACCTGAATTTAAGTTTTTTACTGTGTTCTTGAAAAATAGAAACATTAGTTGTAAAAATAAAAGATTAAAAGTTACAGACTATGCAGCTTTAACCTATGATATTGTTTTATGCCATAGTAAGTTATTGTGTATGTTATATTTGAATGCTTGTTATATATACTGCGTGAGATTTCCAACAATGTGGTATGTGCGACCAGCAAAGCCTCAGATCAGCCTGCGCATACGCGCAGTCTGATCAGAGCCTTTGCTTGTCGCTTGAATATTATATCAGTACTGTTAAGCTACTGACTGAACATCATTTGGAGTTTCTAAGCTTAAAAGGAGGCTGCACATGCTCGTCTGAGTCTACACTTCTCAAAATGTCAAATTGTTGGAAATCTCATGCCACGGCTCAAATTTTTTTTATCTTTCATTACAATGGCAATATCACTTGTTGTATCCATACTCACTGTTTCTGTGCTGCTACCGTCGTCTGAATCAATCAGTACTTATCGTATATTATATGCGCAAATGCCAATAACAAACACCCGTATTGACAAAACGTTTTGTCAAGACCTTCATCTACGTCTGTACTGTGAATACGCGATAAGTATCGAAATCTCGAGCACTAGCCCATATGCGATTTCCAACAATATGGCATTTTGATAAGTGTAGACTCAGACGAGCCTGCGCAGCTTTAATGGTGTTCGTTAGTAGCGTTAAAACAATTATAGATAATTCAAGCGACTACAAGCAAAGACTTTGATCAGACTGCGCGTATCATAATGGTTTATATGTATGTCGCAGCGTTTTGGTTTCATTTACAGACAAAGTCGTTTAGAATATAATTTATCAAAATTAAATAAATGAAAAGAAAATCAAAAGAAAGTTCAAAAATATATGATGTCATATCGTAAGACTCGAACCCACAATCTCAGCCTTGACAGCTACACGCTAATCGAGAGAGTGATGGTGAGCTGATTAGAAAAAGTACAATATTTTGTAATGTCCGGAAATCTAAAATTAGTATAACGGATTTAAACGGCATATGCATGAGTGCCAGTTAAAATAATGTTTACCAAAATAAAACGCTTGGCATCTGGAATTGAATCGGCATCGCCATCGCCACCGAAAACAGCATTTCATTCAACTCTCAAACTATTGGCTTCTGGTCACATTGTTCTCATGTAAAACTACACATGCTGTGGGGGAATGGTCGTAACTAATGTTGGAAAACCCGTTGTGGCCCCGGCCCCTTGCTTTATATTGACCATAAATGACCTCGTCTCCCCAGGGGGATTCTCTGATATTTTCATTCATACGTAGGCTCGGGTCATTTTTTTTTGGTTCACAATTTTGATTTTCGATATTTTCTTCGGTTTTCAGAAAATGAATATTTTTTGGGGTATGAAGATTTTGTGGATATTTTTTGGTGGTCATCACAAAATTGGACTACATTTAGGGGTCATTTCTATGCATGTCAAGGTACAGAATGGGGGTAATTTTTGGGGTTGATAAGTTTTTGGGGTGCTTGAAATTCCTGATATTTTTTGGGGGGTTAGCGGTAGATGCTAAACCAGAGCCTACGTATGTAGAAAAATTGAGAGTACCCCCCCCCCCATTCTTCCGTTTTTAATACCCCTATCAGGGTTTCAAAATTGCTACACACAGCGGAACGAACATTTCTTCACAAATCTCAGCCCCGGCATCTCAGGTTGTGTATCATTACTTCACTAAAAGCTGTTGATCTATTCCTCGGTAAAGGGAAGGGGGTGTTACCCCCATCTCTCTTTTTTGGTAAAGTGCGGACCCTCAACATGTCGCCTATATGGGTCATCAAATGGGAGTTTTGTACTAATCGCATCAGTCAGAGCGCTGGCGTATGCATGTATGCACAGACTTAACCCTGTTTTTGCTGCTCGCATACACACCGTGCCGATCACAGTTTATAACAGTTGCAGTTGTAATATCATGTTTACTATGAGTTACCTCCCCGTGTTATTGTTGTTAAAATAGGATGGATGAATAATTCAATAATTGCCTTTTAGGTTCGTGTATAGGTCAAGGGCGGGACGAATATATACTTACATTCCATGTTACTTGTATCACAGTGAGGTCCCCAAACCGGACTCCTGCTATAAAACAATGATCTTTGGCTTTGCCACATTTTAGTGAACTTGGCATATGGAATTAACCTTATGGATGATGGTAGGTTCTTACCTATATTTCTGTATCTCTCCTTAGTTATAACCCAATCCTGCATGGTGTAGTGCAATCCCTGCGGCTCTTATAGTCTGTCGGATGAGACTAGATACGTTTCAGGGAGCGCAGTGGCTCAGTGGTAGAGTGCTGAGGCCCCCCAGGGGGGTCTGTGCTCCCTTGATCCCTGAAAATAATGCATTGATCTCCCCATCTCCCTGCAAATAATGTCCTCGTCTCCCTAAAAGTATTTGCCTTCGCTCCCCAAATCCCTAAAAATAGTTCAGCTTCTCCCCAAATCCCCAAAAATATAAGCCAATTCTCCCTAAAATGTATAATCTTTCCGTAGAATCAAAATCACATACTTAAAAACTATGAAGCTATATAAAAGCGCATGACTTAATGATCAATTAATATTTTGTCTTATACATGTAAAGACAGGTCTCTGCCATGGAATACATGACATATAAAAGCCATGGAATGCATGACATATGATTAATTTCAATGAAATGCATTATATATGGCTCAAAGCATGAAGCCATCCGTAAAATGTTGCTGTCCCTGGTAGAGTAGGCTTGGAGGTTCAGAGACATACCATTCGGTTTTCTTTTTGGGAACAGGGGCTGAAATTTTACCAACAGCTTCAACTAGATTTTTCTAGACCCTTTAGTGAAAGCATTTAACTATATATATAAAAAGTCTTTTCTACAATTGCTTTATTAGTGCCTAAATGCTTGTTTAACTTCAGTTAAATATCTGATAAGCATTCTTCAAAAATTCCTTTAAAAAGGGCTAATTTACCTAAAAGATAATAACATAGCAGATGTGTAGGTGGCCCCATAACATTCTGTAGTCAGACTGTTGCTAGGGGGGGTTCAGGGGCATGGTCCCCCGCAAAATCTTTGAAAAAATGGTGTGCTCTGGTGCAATCTGGGGCGCCCAAATTATGTTATTACCAACCTAAAAATTTACAATTTAAAGGAAAAAAATCAAGAAGAAAACTTAAACGCCATAATTCTTCTCTCAGAACAATGAAGATGAGCATGTTAGTATGAAAATAATACAATTAGAATTTAGAAGGGGGGTCTGGGGGCTAGCCCCCCAGAAGCAGAAGAAATTTTCAAAAAATCAAACGAAATGGAGGCTTTTCCTTAATTTTTTTTGCTTTTTGACAAGGCTCCCTAAATCCCTAAAATTATGAGCTTGCTCCCTAGCTCCCCTAAAAAAATTACTAGTGCTTCCCAGCTCCCTGAAAGTAAATAGCCATTCTCCCGAGATCCGCAAAACCCCTGGGGGCCCCAGTACTTGACTCGAGACCGAGGGGCCGCGGGTTCGAGCCTCACCGGCGTCACTGTGTTGTGGCTCTTGAGCAAGACACATTTATCCCAGCTTAGTACTGGTTCAACTCAGGAAGACCCGTCTCTGTTTAACTACAAGATTGTTGATGGGACGTAAAGAATCAAATCAAAGAAACAAACAAAGATACGTTTAAGCCGTTTCTCCGTCATCTGAGACGTCGCTGCTGGATGCGTCTTCGGGTGCTCCCAGCGGTGGCTACCCTCCCAGACATAAAACCGCAAAACCATGAGCCCTAGGTTTAAAATACTGATTGAACAGCCACAAGAAGGCAATGTAAAGGGGGTACCAAATATCCCAAATCTTTTGAAGTAAACAGTTAAGTATCTCTTATAAACTGACAGTTATCCACATAATTAAATTTCCTAAATATTCAATGTCCCTGAAAGTAACCCAAATAATGAACACAGTGTTCAATAGGCCTGGCAGTAAAATGGCACATATCCTGTATCCCTTAAGCCCATATACAAAGCTCACCTGTTCTTCCTTAATATAATACGTTTTCACTCAGTATCATGTTTTACCATGTTCGCGAGGGCGAATTGCATTATGAGAACAAGAAAGAGAGAAATCATAGTTCTGTCGTCCCACAAAACAATTGCATAAATACTGAATAACCCCAATAATAGTCCTGAACTGATCCCAAAAATAGTCATCCCGCAAAAATATCAACAAATTTTCCTATATAGGCCTATACCACAAAAAATATAGTCTTTTTTTTGTAAATCAAAACCAAACGAAGCCAAAATAGTTCAAAACATATCCGAGTACACTCTCACTCCTTTCCCCACCCATACAATCCTTCCTATACCCTTAGAGGACTAGTGCGGTAGCTCAGTGGTAGAGTGTAGGGGTTGCAGGTTCGAGCCTCATCGAAGGCACTGCGTTGTGTCCTTGAGCAAGTCACTTTATCCTCTGCTTAGTACAGTTTCAACTAAGGAAATTCCGTCCCGACATGACTGAAAAACATGTTGATTGGGACGTGAAGAATCGAATCAAACAAACTAAACTTCCTGTGCTCACACACCCTTGGGATTGAGTGCTATATATATACGAGGGTCATTTGGAAAGTTCTAAGCATGGCATCATAACTCCACAATGCGTTGATTAAATCCCATCAAATAATACATTTTTGGAAACAAGAATTCAACGGCTTTTTGTCGAAAAAGGACTTGGCGTGCACGTGCAGCGCATGCTAAAATGAGTAGGGGTTTATACACTGGCGTAAAATTTTAAGCAAAATGCTTGGAAAAAGCGGAGGAAAATTTGCGAATTAACGATTTGGTGCCAACTTATTTTTCATTTAAATATACTATGCAATCACTGCTTGCACGACTACCACATTTACATTGGGAGAGAAATGTTAAAGTTTCAAAAATGGGACTACAGGAGCAGGAAAAAATGCCTACTGAGTATACGATTTGATTTTTTATAGCCAACAATGCATAACAATCATTTCGTCGCGCAAAATGTGAGGCTTTTTTAGTTTTGTATCCAAGAGAATATAACACTAATGTAACACTACCCATACTTTTCAAGAAGTGGATGGGGTAATCAACCCCGCATATTTTGTTGATGGCATAAGACCTTATCATGGCATTGCGTTAACCATCACAAAATTGATTGATTTCTACTCTCAAGGTATTTTTACCTTTTTGTTTGCCACTGTTTTCAAATGAAATGTACCAGAACGTCAACTCATAGCAAAACTCATTCTGCCCATAAGACGATTTTAAGAGTTAGCTTCCCTTTGTTCTGGTTTGAGCTCGATACAAAGACCATAAGGTGTGCTTGACAAAAATACCCTTATACGGCATGTTTAAACTACTGAAGTTTATATATTTTCAAAATATGTGCATTGTGACATGAGATTTATAGACGTAAAAATAGGAGCAGTGTTTTGCTTTTTAAACGGTTTTGGTATTGCTGTTCTGGTATTCATTATCTTGATGGTGAAAATAGAGCTCGTTGCTTTGCTTTATTTGTCTTCCTGGTGTCTCGTGATGGTTGAGCGGCTCTTCCTCGCGGTGCCATGGCGTTGTCTGCGGTTTGTGATTGTGGTATTTCCTGATCATACTCACTTTCAATTTTTTTTATTTATTAGAATCAAACAACTCGGTCATCAATTGTATAATCATTGTACCAGATTGTGGCCTACCAAATGTTACAAATTTATCTAATTTCATGAACTATTCTTAATGTTCTGCACTCTTTTCCAAAGGTAAACAGTTAAATTTTCCACTGATTTTTTGCGTTTTCCAGTATACAAACAGTACATGCATTCATGATAATATTTTTCGTGTTTGCATCATAACATCCTCGTGGAATTTGTGCTATAGCAAAAAGAACAGATAGCTCTTTAAAATGATACCAAACAAGATAGGGTTTGTAAATTGGTTACTGAGATAAAAGACCATGCATAGAACTTTTCAAATGCCCCTCGTACATGTATGACAGTTTTTTCTAAATGCAATGAAAGGTCAGATCCATCAGGAAGCTTCTATGGAAGCTAAAGCTTAATTTTGTATTTAAATTACAAGAGTATAATCTAGGGTGAAGGTTTGGCGGTAATGGCCAGGACCCGGTTGTACGAAGCTCTATTAAATTTAATCATGGATTAAGCGTTAATCAATCATTTAAATCTTAACGATGGATTAACTAATTGATGTATTTAAATGTGTTGTACGAAGCCTCATTAAACGGTTGATTAGTTAATTGACCTTTAATCGAGGGTTCGTAATTAATTTCAATAGAAATCATAAAACCAGTCTCCCATATTTCAGCCATGTAAACAAAACGCCGCCATATTAAAAAAGAGAAATTCTCGAGTCAAAACTTACAAATCAAGTTAAGGACGTAAAGAAAGAGGAGGAACCAAGCTGATCGGGATGGTCGATTGTTACCCGGGGTTCGTTACTCCTGTAACGTTTTTTTCGCAATAAAAGGTTAATTTTTATATGAAACATAGTGAGAGTATAAAGATATACCAAGTATCCAGATATCGCTGTCTACTCCATGTACTCTATGATTGTTTTATTTTGACAGAGTCTGTTGAAATAAAGCGTCGCCAATGACAATGTAAACAATGACGTCATTGTCTTGTTGCTATTTTCATCACGCCAGTTTTATCTGACTCACTGGGGCACCTGGTATAACTATGCAAGAACACTCTGGGAGGGGGGGGGGGGGGGGTACTCTGATATTTTCATATAAACGTAGGCTCGGGTAAAAAAAAAATTGTGTGCTTGAAATTCCTGATATTTTTAGGGGTGAAAGGTAGATGCTGGGCTCGAGCCTACGCATGCAGAAAAAATAGAGACCCCCCCCCCCCCCCCCCCGGGAACAATCAGGCTTCGCAGAAATCTGGCGTTTGAAAAACCCAGCAAGCAATCTATATGGGACCCATATGGGTCCCATGTGGGCACCCGTATGGGCTGACCCTTGTAAATAAAATAAAATAAGATAAATGATAGAAGCAGGGGCGGATCCAGGATTTCTTGCTAGGGGGTTCAAATTTACAAAGGAGGTTTCGATTTGAAAATTGTACATGATTATTTGATAGTTTATGCTGATTTTGCTTGAAATTCCTCATAAAAATGGAATAATTTTGTCTCAAATGGGGGTTCAAGCGAACCACATGAATCCCCTCTGTATCCGCAACTGTAGAAGCTAGCCATGCATTATAAACAAGGAAATAATTTTATATAAAGATGAGTATATCATTTATTTTTTCTTCATGGGACTGTTATATGGGACCCATATGGGCAACCCGCATATGGGCTAACCCATATGGAACCCATGTAGGGAGCGCAGTGGCTCAGTGGTAGGGTGCTTGACTCGAGACCGAAGGGCGGCGGGTTCGAGTCTAACCGGCGTCACTGCGTTGTGGTCCTTGAGCAAGGCACATTTATCCTAGCTTAGTACTGGTTAAATCCAGGAAGACTCGTCCCTATATAACCGAAAGATTGTTGATTGGACGTAAAGAATCAAATCAACAAAAACACCAATATGGGACCCATACGGAACCCGGTTGCACTCCCCATATGGGTAGCCCATATGGGACCCATATATTTGCTGGGAAGGCGAGCCTGCGCGAGATTAAAATCAAGAACATGAGCCCATGGAGACCCTGAACACCCCAAATAACGACACACTCAGGTCGAAAACGAAGACGACCAAATGACAGAGTTACCACCGAATTCCGCATCCCTAACCAACCCCATGCCTCTCCTCATAATTAGCTCTATGATATGAAAATGAAAAAAAGAACGCAACCGTAACATCGGGTTTTCATTCGAAATAGTTAAACAATAAGCCTAGAACAAAACGAACGTCAGATGCTACCCCTCAGTAAACAGTATTGGATCTATTCAGACCCAAGAAAAGTTGGAACTGAAACGGCCCAAATCAGTTTTAAACTAATACAAAACAAACACCCTGTAACATGATCAAACATGATCAGACTGACAAAATTCGGGACTGCGCCTGATTCGCGGTGTTTATTTTGTTTGTTTGATTTGATTCTTTACGTCACAGTCAACAATCTTTCAGTTACGTAGGGACAGGTCTTCCTGGGCTGAACCAGTACTTTGCTAGGATTAATGTGTCTTGCTCAATGACACGACGCAGTGACGCCGGTGAGGCACGAAACTGTGGCCCTTTGGTCTCGAGTTCGCTGTGTTTGAATACAAAATGCGGTCAAAGTAAACTCTTTGGTACTGGGCCTGGCCGGAGACCAGGTTGGGCCGGGTACGGGTCCAGATTTTTTGGCCAAACACAAATCTGGGTCCATAGATTTTGTAGAATCTTTAAGCGAAAATATGGACATATACATGGAATTCAGAAAAGTTTGGCCATTCAAATGCCAAAACTCAGAAAACGGGACATTCATAATACTTTCTTTTTTTAAAAGAGGGGGTTTATACCTGGCGGCGCTGAAAAAGGGGGGTATTCGGGCGCACATCCGTACTGAGTTACCCCCCGAGAATGTCGTAAGGGGCGATCAAAAGTTATGCAAACGGTCGCCTTACAATGCCTCCTTAAAGTTAAGCAAGACTTACGTTAAGTATTGATATTTCAACATGCTATATTAAATGCTAAATAAATTGCCTGAATCGATGTGTGATCTCATTGTGATCTTCAGAAAAATTAAAACTATTTTGGTTTTGATCAGTTTTAAACGTTTTTTTTTGCATCCTGAAAAATCAATACTTAACTTAAGTCTTCCTTAACTCTAAGGAGGCATTGTAATTCCGGGTGGTCATGATGGACAACGCATTTTTTTTGATTTTTATTTTGTCAACTTATTTAACAGTTTATAGAGGGGGTACAATACTTTGCCAAGGATCCTGAGGGGTCTAACATTTTCCAGGCGGGGGGGGGGGGGGGGGGGTCCAACTTTTTCCAGGGAAGGAGGGTCCTAACCATAATATCTAAAGAAACCCATATAACTTGTGATTTTCTAGGGGGGTGGGGGTCCGGACCCCCTATCCCCCCCCCCTCTGGATCCGCACATGCAAAATTTCAATTTAGGTCTGTTTTGAGCCATGCCATGCTCGAGCGGCGCCCATCCCCTGTAAGAGTGAGCCCATATTCCCACTGACTATATAGGTCATCAAATGGTAGGTTTGGAGTTAAAGTTAAAACTAAATTGCAAGTGAGTTTCCTCCCAATGGATATAATCACAATTACTCCTCCTCACTCCACAAAGTCTCAAAATAAGAGAAAAAAGACCATTAATAAGGTATTTATTTCCCTTATTTTAACATACAGAGCTTGGGGGGGGGGGGGGGGGGTATTATACAAGAACAGGACGGAGATGCGGATTGCACTTTTATACAGAGGGGGCAGGTGCCCACGTTCAAAGGGGCAAATGTCCATCCCCTCATATAGGTTAGATACGATTTTTTTTTATGTAGGTGACAAACAACCCTTGCCATGAGGCATATGTTCGCATACCCGATGAAAAAAGTATTTTAGTTAGGGATTAAAGCAATGGGAAGGGTTTTAATCTGACATACATGTACACGGACATTATGATTCACATATCATAGGCCTATTTATTGCTACTGACTGCTTAACAGGAAATGACTCGTATAAGCTTTTAAACCTAGGACATTATGAAGCACCCTCCCCCCCCCCCCCCCCCCCCCCCCCTCCCTCTCCACCGTCACGCTTGACAGAATATTTCCACCAGCGTAAAATGTGGCATCTTCCAAAATATTGTCCAAATGGGAATGGCATTTTTCATGAAAACTTTAAACGATATGTGTATAGGAAGAGCAAGAAAAAGTAACATAGCAATAAAACAATGCTAGATACTCTAAACTGGTGTGCCACCCGCACTTTGCAACTTAGCTGGGTAGTTCCATGACGTCACTCTGCGCTCACTAAGTAGAACGACTTTCGTTTTGACAGAAGAAAGATGACATTTTACAATGAATGTTTGATGAAAAACAGTGTTTTGGGGATTCACTCGGAGTTCCGCCCTGATGGGATTTGATCTCTGTGTACTTTGACAGGTAGTTTCTTTGATCAATCTTAAAAGATGAAAAGGATGTTGGCCTTTGAGAAGCAGTATCCCCGGCGCAATTCCACGTCGGTCATCTCTACATGCCATGGTTTGCTCTTTCTCTCACGTTTTTTCCATTTCTTTGCCTTCCTGGATGGACAAACGCTATGTCGGCGGCCATTTTGTTTCGGGCTAATGACTGATTAAATTGGTTAATTCACCTCCTAGACGTCGATTAAATTTAATTGAGGAATCGGGGTTAAATCAAGGGTTTAATCCATGATTAAAAGATAATTGAGCTTCGTACAACGCGATTTAATAAGGCGCTAATTAATCGACGTTTTAATCCATGATTAAAAGATAATTGAGCTTCGTACAACCGGGTCCAGTAAAATTAATTTTAGCCTCCCTGGTGGCTTCGGCTGCTGTACATTTTAAGGCTGTTTATTCATTGTTTGTTGTTGCTCCCATTGTTTGGGGGGTTGTGTTTAAGGTCCTTGTTTTGCAGTACGCTGTGTCCTTTCTAGCCTGGCAATCATCTAGCTGAGAGAGAGAGAGAGAGAGAGAGAGAGAGAGAGAGAGAGAGAGAGAGAGAGAGAGATGGCTGCTTTACTTTTGTTGTGTTCTGAATGTCATGCCGCTGTTATCGTTCTTTGACACTTCCTCACGGTTCCATTGGTTGGTCTGTAGTATGTGGCTGTGGCATTTACTCACTTACTTTTTGAATCCTTAAACTGATTACGGATGGATGCACATAAAAACGATACTATACGAGTATACACATTGGTATGATTTCCATTGATTTGTATTTGAAACTTGTGTTTTGTTTCTTTTTTCAGAGAGCATTACCAACAATCTAGATCTGCCTAAACTTTGTGATTATTATAATCTAAACCTTGATCATAAGTAATGCTGGATACATGGGTGAAAGTTTTCAGAATTATTCCTGAATTCAGGTTTTGAGACTGACTTTCCATAAAATGCTGAATTCTGCAAGTAATAATAGCTTTTATGATTTAGTTTCACTTTATCAATAGGTATTTGGCCATTAAACCTGGAATGTTTGGTAATTTGGAGACATACAGCAAGTTTTAAATTCTGATTTTCTAAAGTTTAGGATTTTGGAAATTTTGAACTTTCACCCATGTTGATATGATATGGGAAACGAAACAGTGATCAAATAAGACTATCAGTCTCCTTGGCTACACTACACTAGCTAAAGTATTGGAGAATTGAAACATAATACTACTCTAATACGCTTATCATACTGTGTGGATGCGCAGGCTGGTCTGCGTCTGTATTTCCCGCATGCAACAAAGTCAGGTTTTCGCAATATGTATAAAACTCTTCTAAATTTTTAATCAATTTACATACATGTACACGTAAGTCACAACTGTATCAGCATTTATTCACAAGCAAATTTGTAGTGTGGGTGTGAAGCTTGCTTGATATATCCAGGTTTACTTTTGTGTTTTGACAACAGCATAATTGGGGAGCAAATTTTATTTAAGCCCCCTTACCACCACCGCAGACTCCCACCCCAGTGGCTTTGATTGCTGTCCGTTGTAAGGCGGTGTTCTGTTGTTATTGATTAAATAATTAACTGTTTATTGTTGCTTCTATTGTTTTTTGTGGTTTTGTGGTTGGTCTTTGTAATAACGCGGAATCCAATTTAGGTTACCTTGCACCCAAAGACAATTTTTCATGGGTGCCAAATTGTTGATTGGGACCCCCTGAATGCGAAACAAAGGTGTCCTCAAAATATTTTGGTATGGGCTATGTGAAAATGCATGGTTTCTATGGCAACCCATAGCGAATTTGAGAATGGGGATTGCCTACAAAATTACTCATATCTCAGCTGTTACTTATCCTAGACTACTAAACTTAATACACAATTAAAGCTTAGACGTAGGTCTTTTATCAACTTGTTGCTTATGCAAATGATCTAATTTTCACATTTATAAATATTTATGAAAACATTAAAAATGTTGTTCACGAATGGGGGTATACGTACGAGATCAATAATATCTCAGCTGCTTTTAGTCGTAGATTACTAAAATTTATACTAAATAAAAGCTAAGACATTGGCCTTTTATTCCATTGTCAAATATTTAAGTTATCATTTTTGCATAATTTGCATATTCATTAATCTAAATAAAACGCTGAAAAATAAGGGAAATCATTAAAAATATAAATATGCTGATTTCATCCCATTATTGTCATTGTTACATGTTTTAATAAAATCAATGTTACAATTTGACAGTTCCATTCATCCATTGGTCCTATATGAATATCATCTCATTTGAATATTCATGAAAATACATGAAAACTAGAAAAATGAGGGAATAACACGTAAAATCAATAAGCCTAGGGGAGGGGTTAAGGTACGATCTATCCTGCACTCTTATGGCCTTTTAAATTCATGCCAAATTCTTAAGTGGGACCCTCAGAATGTGAAACGAGGTTCTCCTCAAAAGAAATTTGGTATGAGCTACGTGAAAATGCATGTTTTCTATGGCAACCCCTTATATGATTCTCGAGAAAAGGGGGTAGGCCTTAACAATCAATCATATCTAGGGTTCTACTTATCATAGAGCACTAAAATCGGAATCAAATTAAAGCTTAGACACATGTCTTTCTTTCTTAGGTCAGATATGTAAATCATCTAATTTGCATATTTATGATTTCAGAATATGAATATTAATGAAAACCTTATAAATGAAATAAAATCATAAAAACATATACATATTTCAGCCCAAAACCATCTTCAAACCAACATTGTTACCAGTTTTTATATAATCAGTGATACACTTAGATAATTTCTTTCATCCAGTGGTCCTATATGAAAATTATTTCATTTGCATATTTATGAATATTAATGAAATCTTAAAAATGAGGGAAATAACCATGGTTAAACTATAGTATGCAAGTGGGTTAATCAGACCTAAATTGAACACATAGGACATTTCATTATGGGTGTTAGTCTGTTCATTTGGACCACTTAAATGCAAAAAATATTGTCCTAAAAATAAATGCTCTTTGGTTTTTGAAATTTCATTTTTTCCATGGCAACCCATTATGAGACTGTAAAAAATGGGGGTATATGTACAAAAATACTCATATCTTAACAGTTTCTCATCCTAGATTACTAAACTATTACCAAACTAATCCCTGGACGTAGCAGTTTAATTTGGTAGTTAAATATGCAAATATCTAATATCCATATTCATGAATATTAATGAAAACTTTAGAAAGAGAGATAAAATGTTAGAAAACTTAAGGGGAGTACGTATAAAATTACCACTATCTCAGCTGCTATGCGTTCTACGAGGGTTAGTCAAAAATAACTGAGCCCTACCTCATTATATCTTAGCCTCATATTGTAGACATGAAATGTTATTATCTTATATAAGTATAACATATCATATACTTTTTGACCCAAAATAAATACCCCGGTGAAGCTTCTTTTATGGTTGCTAGGCAGCTAAAGATCGTCAGTCAGAGCGATGCGTTCATGATCTCCGCCACCAGGAATATACAGTATGTCTTAACAATGCTTGTGGGCTTGATAGTTTTTGTGAAAGACATATTTGACATTTATTTAAATAAGATATATCATATTATCTTTTAATTATACTTGGTTCGTAAATGTTTAGGTGAACACTGATTGCATGCGTTACCTAGCAACAAAATATGTCAAAATTTCACTAATATTCAAATACACAAGGAATGTGTTGCCATGGAAACAGAATCATTTATTCCAAACAAGGAATTTAATATTTCTGAGGGTTTGTTTGTGTATGCAGTACTGCAAAAGCATTATTAGACAAATATTTTATGATTTCTATTAAAATTGTGTTAATATGATTGTGGGTGGGGTAAATTATAGGACTTGAGGCACGTAAAAATTTGCTAAATTCTGAAATCAAACTACCACAGCATCTATAATTTGGGGTCAGTTGTTTTCTTTTCTGTGGCACTGAGTAGGTACATGTAATAGGTATCAAACAACAGTGAATGAAGCATTACATTGGCATTATTGTTTCCATGGCAACGCTAAGATATTTATGTATTACAGCGTGAACGCACCCGTTCCAAGGTCATGTTCTGGTGCCTAGCAACCAGTATATAAAGCCTACCAACAGATATAAATTAGGTTATTGAATAGATGACATATAACTGCGATGAAATATCATTTATATATATTTCCATTTTACTTGAGCTAAATATTATAAGGTAGGGCTCAGTTATTTTTGACTAACCCTCGTAGTATATCAAACTTGGTGCCAAATCAATGCTTAGACATAATACTTTTACCTTAAGGTCAGCTTTGATAACTAATTGACATAAATAATTATAAATTTTAATTTAAAACAGTAGAAATAAATGAACAATCGCGGAAAAATCAAGGGGTGTACTTGCTCATATAATAATATCTCAATTGCTAGGTGCCCTAGAGTACCAAACTTTGTTTTAAATTAATGCTAAGACAATAGTATGTTTAACAAATGATCAAATTTTAAAATGATCACAATTTTATATTCTATTCTAGATTATTGATGAAACCATGAGCATTTTGAGAAAAATACTTAAAAAATTAAGCGGATATGCCTACAACAGTACTCATATCTCAGCAGCTTGTAGCCTTTACGTAGCAAACATGGTTTCAACTCGTATGATGCAGCCCTTTATCTCAGCGGTTATATTTGCCAGTGGTCTTATTTACATATTCATGAGAATTATTGTAAACTTTAGAATAAAGAGAATAATCGACGAAAAATGAATGGGGTATACCTACAAAATTACCAATATCTTAGCTGCTAATTGCCCCAGAGTTGCAAACATTATACTTAATTTAAGTCTATGCATAACAGTTTAACCTAGTGGGAAGATATAAGAATTAACATAT